>SMSQ01005774.1:0-18317 GCA_019453375.1 Ctenoplectra terminalis | reverse complement strand
AATTAAAGCAACGGTAATTTAGCGAATTCCATCGATAGCAACCGCCGGAAAAATTGGAAACGTACGAGCGATTTATCAGCGCGGATTCGTTCAACGACGAGAAAACTGGCTCCCTCGTAAATTTCGTCCGGCTCGTTTTCGCTCGACGAACGATCCCCCTGTACATACCGTGCACGCCGCTATGCACGATTATCCTCGAGCTACTGGCCCAGACACGACCCCGAGAGCTCGTTTTAAAACTCTTATATACGAACGCTTTCGTTTGGCCCTCTCGAACGTTGGACGAAAGCCGACCGAGAAGGAAAGAAGCTTCTTCCTGCTTCAAGAGCCGCGTGGATACCGGCCAGAATCTGCTCATCGTGACCCGCGAACGAGCCACTCTAACGTCCAATAGACCGACAGGCTTTGCCAAAACGCGAGTTCAGAGTCCTGTCGTTCCGGTGGAAACTTTCAGGAAACGAAGAAAGAAGAAAGTTCGGCATTATAGTTGGGATTATTCGGTGGAACGCGCCAGCTAGGACGTAGGCGTAAAAGAGTGTTACGAAATATCGCAGTTACCCGAGGTTCTTGTCAACTTAAGTTCGTTATCCGAAGGATACACGGAGATGGGGCAGGGACGAGGTTTTCTTCTTTCCTTTTTGTTCCAGTTCTTCTGTTTGGAATAATTTAAGTAGAGCTCAGTCGAATCGCGGAGCAATGGAATGGGTTGATTGATTTAACCACTTAGCTTGGAATAACGTTCCTTATACGCGGTTCTCCAATCGAAGGTAAATTGAGCTTGGTATTCATGTGTTAATTTAACTGTTAATTTTATAAATCATAGGTATAATTGAAGTCACGATTGAAGGATGTTACGAAAATAATTATGTTTTCTTATATTTCGACTGCAATTTGTGTCAGAATTGTGACTCGGTGTTACACAGCAAGAGATTAACACTAGAACTACCGAAATGGTAAAAACGATTGGTTTGAAACTTTTCATATATTTACAATAAATTCTATATATTTACAATGGTCAATTTTTCGAAATTTTTTCATTTCTGTAAAGAATATGAGTACCGCTTTATTTTCCTTGAATCTTGTATATTTTTTAAACAGTTATTGTCTTGAATTCTTTGGTGGAAACAGATACACTTAAATTGTCGATAGCTCGAATGACAAACAACTTTCTATAGTTACTGAATATTGTTCAGTTCCAATGTTTACAAGAAATTCCTATAAATTCAAGGTGAATTTTTAATTAAGGAACGAAGGGTTTATAAAGAATGGGAGACTTATTCTGCAATACATTAAGCAGGGTGTTTCTGATTTTTTCCAACCATTACTTATACTTCAATATTCCAATATATACTTCATCTATGAGAGCAAGCAAGAAAAATGTGTTAGAGCAAGCTGAAGAGTAATGGCCAGCCATTTTTAAAGCAACCAATACATTATACATTTAATCGATCTCCAAACTAAAAAACTATATTTGCCAACCAAATACGTATAAATTTATAATATTCAGTACACTACCGACAACAATTATTTTTTTATATACCTTTCATTCCGATTTCTTTAATCATCTTTCTATTTTAATCATCGGTAGCTCGAGTGTTAAATTAGAGGATCCCCATTTAAATTGTAACACTAGAAAAATTCAATTTGCAGAAAGCTGAATTTGGAGTACAAAACCTGTAGAAGTACTTAATTTTCCATTTGCTGTACGTTAGAAATTAAAAGTGTATAATTAAGTAGATAAAAATGAATAATTATTCGTACCAAGAAATGGCAAACGTGCATTCGATTTATTTTTGAAATCGTTGTAACATAAAAGTGGCTGTAACTTTGAAACAAAGTCAAATAGGATTTGTTCATTGTTTCTGTGTTTCCTGCTTACTCTTATAGCGAGTCCCACATATTATAAAACACCCTATATCAGTGGTCGGCAAAGTGCGGCTCCAGAGCCGCATGTGGCTCTTTGGCTCCTTAAGTGCGGCTCTGGCACAAATATCCACGGAGGGCGCAATAATATTAATAAAATAATATGGGCGCAATAATATTAATAAAAAGTTATGACCATACCAAATGCTTTAACACTTAAATTTAAGATGTTTCAAAAAATGGAGTTAATCAATGTGTGCACGAACGACTCATATATTTATAAAATTGTATTTTTTAAAAAGATTTTTTTTAATTTTGATTTTCATCAATTTAATAATGATAATAATTTTGTACCGGTGGCTTTAGAAAAAAATATATTTGAAATATTTTTATAGGCACCCCAGGTTTTATTTAGTGAAATAAAATTTAGCGCAATAAAAGTTTACCAAACAAGCAGATTTGGCTCCCAATTTTTTTTTAAATTGTTATAATGTTCATATTTGGCTCTTTGGCTAATAAGTTTGCCGACCACTGGTCTAATTTAACAAACTCTAGTTGATCGATAAAATTATAAAATGTATTTGTTACAATAATTCTCATTCCTCCATCATTTTCTTGCGTCACGGTTATCTTCCTTCTGTTTCGTCTTTGCATATTCATTTTCTCCCTTGTACGGCTCGCTCCCCTTCTCAATCCAACTCCATCTTTCCCTTTTGCTATCTTACACACGTCACTTTACTCTCCTTTTACTCCAATAATCATAGGTTCCCCGATTTCTCTCCTTGCTCCCATTCACTGCAAAACAAACACACCAAATTGACACCAATATCAGTATCAATTGACAATCCTTTTGAATTTTCGAAGAATTCTTTGATAGTCCGACAGCCAGACCCATCCGGTGTTTTCCAGGCACGAGGCACCTGCAAACAGGGCAACAATAACGCTATGTCATTACCACCCCCTCCTTATTAACCCTCTCGATTCAACAAAAGCTGCGCGATCCCCGTCCCGGTGCTCGTTCATCCGGCCATTGTGATGTCACGTGAGCTCGTAAACTCGGTTTACGTAATTACGAGGGGCAGGACGAGTGGTTCAGGCCCCCAGTCGGCCCAGGGCCGGCCTCGTCAATAAGTCGGATGCCATTAACATTCCCCGACTGGTTGGGTTAAGTCAGGTTAGTTACCGGGTTAACCTTACAAAACTGTCGGGTCAGTCCCGGGCGAAGCTGTAGGTCCGGGGGCCTCGAGGCCCGGGACCAAGGGGCCCAAGGCGTAGAAGCCGCCCATGAATTTCGGCTAATGAGAACATTTCGAGATACGTCAGTTCCAGTATGCTAATGGCCATACAGATGCCGATACAATTTCGAGATGAATCTCTTTCTCTTTCTATCGCCCGCTGCCCCCTCCCGGGCCCCGACGTCCTTCCCTTCGTCCTCGTCCGTCGTATATTACGGCTGTCCGCCATATCTTCGACTTAACTATGCGCTTCGTAGAGACCGGTGCGTGCGTCTTATGCAAATACCATGTATTTTGTTTAATTAAAGCGCAGCTCCGCGCGGGCTACCTTTCGGGGCTGGACGATTCGCGCGATCAGCTTCCGGTTATTCTAGTCTTCCATGAAACGGATAGATGAGTTTCTGAGTATTTTTCTCGATGGTGGCGCTTGGCGGGATGTTTTTCAGTGATTTATAAGGAGTTAAGGAACTCATTATTGCTGGGGGGTTTATGATTTACTGTCTTCGGAATTTAGGTGTTGTAAGCAAAGTTCAGAAAATGCAAAATTGATATTATATTTATAAGTCGCGATGATATATTTATAGATAATTATATATCTTATGATTAATATATATATATATATATATATATATTTGTAATTTCTCTTTTCAATATTAGGTATATAAATATATAGTATATTTATAAATATATACATATTTAATATTAAATAATTAATATTTTTATTTATACTTTGTATATATGCTATAATATTAATTATTTTAAAGTATATATAATATTATATTTATAAGCCACGGTGATATTTATAGATAATTATATACCTTATAATTAATATGTGTGTGTGTGTATATATATATATTATACTATATAATTATATATAATTAATAATAATTTTATATAATTATTTATATAGTCTATAATATAGTATATATATTCAAGAGAATTTATAATTTCTATTTATAATTTCTGCAAATTATTACTGTTTATTAGTATTCATTAATTTTTATTGTTGAGATGTTTAGAGTTTCGTGAAGGGGATGTTAATTTAATAGTATAGTATAATGTAATGAATAGCGTAGATATTTTGTAGACTAGAATTCTGTGTTATTAATTGTGAAATCTATAGCATCATTTCAAATTGAGATAACCTACTACTTTTTTGCACATTTGCAACATCGAACTTTAATTTTTAAAACAGCGCTTCTCATTTTGCTTGCGATATAGCTCACAAAATGAATGTGAATACGATGATTACCGATAAAGCGTGCATTTGATTTGTTTCAATCCAATAAAAACGTATTTAAAGGGAGCTTGAAAATTCAAATGATTTATTATGAGTCCCGGTAATGGTGTCGTTACACGCATCAAATGTAGAAAAATGATATCAGAGGTTTAATGAGAGATCTTTTTGATAATATAGACCACCTACAATCCGGTAACCACAGAAAGTTCGAAATTTAGGAACCTCAAGTATTACTGAACCTAAACAACTGAAACATAGAAGAAAATTGTCGAAATTATTTAAATATAAAACTAAAGACTACATTTCTTTTTTACAAAATCACAAAATTCTTTTCTCTACCTAATATATCAACTTCTCAAAAACTTAACACAAGCTGCTATTATGAATTATTCTAAATGGGACTAGAGATCGATCATTAACCATTAACATTTATAAATCAAACTGACAAGATACTAATGAATCAAAAGTATTCATAATAAAAACCGTGTCTAAGAAACAATATCGTAAAATGTATAATTAATAAACTATGAAATTTCATTTATTTTCGTTATCATTAAGGTAACAGGAAAACAATCTATCGAAACCAGAAAGTAATTGTTAGTAATAGTTCTATTACTAAATAAACTATTACTATTACTAAGTAAACTACATTGATTAATTAAAATTAGTAGCTTTTGCTATTTACAATACTTTTTTTAAAATTATTTTTTCACTTTTACTAATAAAATACAAAATACAAACAACTTTTTAAAAATATATCAGTTATCTACCAATAATCAGGTACGATTTCAATAACTTCCAACATATAACCATGCGGTGGAGACTCGAAAGTGAGCATGGAATTCTATTTGAATTACATTTGGCCAGGTTGCCTCTCGAAGAACCTTTTGGGAAAAGTATGTGAGGGAAAAAAAAAAGAGTCAGGCGGATAGTGACCTTGAAAGCCGATCGACTCCGACAGATTTAAGGTCCACGGAGGTAAAATATTATGAAAAACTCTGTTGAAAAAATATGTCTTCGCTGGCAGTCTGCACTGTCGTGAGGACGTTGTAAATTACGCATTCAATTCCGGATCGTAAAACCGGATGCCACGGACTGCTACCTTTGACGGCACCGTTTAGGGCTGCAATAAATTTTGACTTATATAATGTGCTCTTTGGAACGATTCTTGCGCTAAAATTTTGCAGCACTTTGTTGGTCCGCTTTCTCGAAAAAATATGATTGACTGAAACCGAATTTCATAGCTTTTAAAGTGGAAAACGTTCGGGTAAAATATGGTTCTCTTAAAACATTCGCGACGGTTGACGTAAATTCAGGTTTTTGAAAATTCTTCTAACGGTAAATTGTAATATTTGATTTTTTTTTTTCAAATTTCACACAAATAATTACATCATTGTATCAAAAAGCAATATTTCTTATATTCACACGAAAAATAGCAGACCTTTGTCGTAATCAGTTATATTTTGAAAATTATATGTGGTCTTCAGCTTTGTGTTTCATCGAAAATCCCTCGTCGCGAATGTGTTAAGATGTATTATAATATTTAATGTTGCTGTTACGAAGGTAGGTAGAATAGTAACAGAAAAATTATAATATTATTAAAAGTTCACAATATTATTAATATCTAAAGGTATTGCTGAAATAATTATTTTGTTGGAATGCTAGGTATTGAAACTATGATTTTTAGTTGTCTAAAAATAGTTGAAAATTCAGTAAACAATGTACTAGATTTGATTTAATATAATAGAATTAATAATTTTGGTTACTTTTAATTGAAACTAATACAAAGCGCAAATTATTATTGAAGGAGTTGGTGTTTTACTTGTGTGTGTTGCGTGTGTTTTATTGTCGATAAATTTAATAAGTATGTTATTTCAGTTTGTACTGTAAAATTATCAAAATTTAACGAGGAACATCACTTAAACGTAACACGTAGGTTTTTATGAAATGTACATATGAGATAGCGTTTAAAAAAATATTTTTTTTATCTGCAATTATCTATATGTAGACGGTGAAAAGAGTTCTCAAAGTTAGGGGTGAAAAATATATTTTACTCAATATTTCGGAATTTCTGATGACAGATTTAACTGTATAATAGTGTTGATAGCTTCTGAAATATAGAGGAAAATATATTTTTCATCCCTCTAAATATACACGATTGCAGATAAAAAAAGTATATATATGTCAAATATTTTTTAAACACTATCTCATATGTAAATTTCATTGAAATCGGTGTGTTACACTTAATTGATGCGCCTTGTAAAAAATGCTGAGCCATTTTTTAACCCTCCTACATCTCTCCAGTAAAAATTGACCCATTTGATGTTTCTAGATACTGTAAAATGTTTGACCTTTTTCCGACTGTATTGTAATTTAACATAAATGTTTCTTTAAAATATGAAGTTACAAGTGAAAAGGAGTTCGTTGAAATTTTTTGTAAGGATATAAACACGTTGTAACTGTAAATTCCCATAAATCTATATCAATCTAACATAATTTCTTAAAATATTTATTACACGTACAAAAANTTCGTTTTACTTAAAACTCTTTTGTTTGGCTACAGTTTCGGTGCAAAAGAAGTACTCNATGGCATATGTTATATTGTCTCGCTATAACGATTCTTTGTGCTTTTCTACATTGAATTATCTAATTTAACATATCCGTATACACTAAATACTATTTTTCTCATTCTATGCCTGTAATTTTCAAATATGAATGCGATTCGTTGAGTGACTACACCTGTTGATATTATTCAATAGTCTTTTCTNAAACAATGTACTAGATTTGATTTAATATAATAGAATTAATAATTTTGGTTACTTTTAATTGAAACTAATACAAAGCGCAAATTATTATTGAAGGAGTTGGTGTTTTACTTGTGTGTGTTGCGTGTGTTTTATTGTCGATAAATTTAATAAGTATGTTATTTCAGTTTGTACTGTAAAATTTTCAAAATTTAACGAGGAACATCACTTAAACGTAACACGTAGGTTTTTATGAAATGTACATATGAGATAGCGTTTAAAAAAATATTCTTTTTATCTGCAATTATCCATATGTAGACGGTGAAAAGAGTTCTCAAAGTTAGGGGTGAAAAATATATTTTACTCAATATTTCGGAATTTCTGATGACAGATTTAACTGTATAATAGTGTTGATAGCTTCTGAAATATAGAGGAAAATATATTTTTCATCCCTCTAAATATACACGATTGCAGATAAAAAAAGTATATATATGTCAAATATTTTTTAAACACTATCTCATATGTAAATTTCATTGAAATCGGTGTGTTACACTTAATTGATGCGCCTTGTAAAAAATGCTGAGCCATTTTTTAACCCTCCTACATCTCTCCAGTAAAAATTGACCCATTTGATGTTTCTAGATACTGTAAAATGTTTGACCTTTTTCCGACTGTATTGTAATTTAACATAAATGTTTCTTTAAAATATGAAGTTACAAGTGAAAAGGAGTTCGTTGAAATTTTTTGTAAGGATATAAACACGTTGTAACTGTAAATTCCCATAAATCTATATCAATCTAACATAATTTCTTAAAATATTTATTACACGTACAAAAACAAAATAAACTT
Source organism: Ctenoplectra terminalis (assembly GCA_019453375.1). Lineage (NCBI taxonomy): Eukaryota > Metazoa > Arthropoda > Insecta > Hymenoptera > Apidae > Ctenoplectra > Ctenoplectra terminalis. The sequence continues at coordinate 10,386 of SMSQ01005774.1, read as the reverse complement.
TACAAATTTTTTATTGTATTTCTTATTTTCTATTTATTTTACGTATTCATATACGATCCAACTTATATCCATTAACTCTTTCGCTACGAAGGTCTTTGCCGAAAAATACGACCATAGTGTAGATGGCATATGTTATATTGTCTCGCTATAACGATTCTTTGTGCTTTTCTACATTGAATTATCTAATTTAACATATCCGTATACACTAAATACTATTTTTCTCATTCTATGCCTGTAATTTTCAAATATGAATGCGATTCGTTGAGTGACTACACCTGTTGATATTATTCAATAGTCTTTTCTAATAATCTATTTAACTTATTCATATACAATAAATACTATTTTTCCCATCGTATACCTGTAATTTCCAAATATGAATGCGATTCGTTGAGTAACTACACCTGTTGATATTATTCAATAGTCTTTTCCAATAGTCTATTTAACATATCCATATACAATAAATACTATTTTTCTCATTCTATGCCTGTAATGTTCAAATATGAATGCGATTCGCTGAGTGACTACACCTGTTGATATTATTCAATAGTCTTTTCCAATAATCTATTTAACTTATTCATATACAATAAATACTATTTTTCCCATCGTATACCTGTAATTTCCAAATATGAATGCGATTTGTTGAGCGACTACAGCTGCTGATATTATCCAATAGTCTTTTCCAATAGTCTTTTCCAATAGTCTATTTAACATATCCGTACACAACAAATACTATTTTTCCCATTGTGTGCTTATAATTTCCAAATATGAATGCGATTCATTGAGCGACTACAGCTGCTGATATTATCCAATAGTCTTTTCCAATAGTCTATTTAATATATCCATATACAATAAATACTATTTTTCTCATTCTATGCCTATAATTTCCAAATATGAATGCGATTCATCGAGTGACTACAGCTGCTGATGTTATCCAATAGTCGAGCAATTATAATCGCCTATAGTATGCAGAAGTCGAATAGTGGCGAGCGATTATAGTCGCCCGTAGCAGCGAAAGGGTTAAAATAATAAGAAATGAATTAAACGAGGCAATGATTTAGGAGATCGGCAGGATATCGCGATATAGGAAACTCTCCCCCATACGAGTAACCGAGAAAAGGCAAGAGAACTCGAGCCAGAAACCGGCCCGCGCAGGACGGTCCTGATCCCCGAAGTGGTTCTGTTGTCCAGCTTCACTCGTAATATCTTCATATCCTCGGTTTATTCGCTCCCTGGTTGAATTCTGTGAGCTCGTAAAGTATCGCGACCCCGTAAAACCGATCGTCAGAACGGCGAGGCGTAACGTCCGCCTTTATCACGATTTGTAAAGGCGAAGTGTTACGAGCCGCGTACAGAGAAGGATCTGCCAATAAGAGCAAAGCGGCAACGCTCGTAAACTTATGCGAAGCTGAACTCCGGGCTCCACGTACCGAGTCGGGCCGAGCCGACTTCCATTGGTTGCTCGGAAGTGACGCAACCGAGGCTCGGCCGCTAATCCACGGCCTCGTAAAAGGCTTCTTCATTTCCCGATTGAAAAATTAATTATACTGAATAAGAGCGAGCGGAACGGGCTATAAACCCGATGAAATTTAAATTGAATCGCTGGGATCGGTGCTGCGCCGTTGCGTCGGCTCGGCTCACCCCTTCCGCTCTTTCGACACGGTTTCTTTTGTTCCCAGGACTGACGCTTCTTTGCCTGAAAAGTGAAAATATTGACAGAGTTCATGGCCAATCGGCGTTGTCCTTTCCGTACGAGAAAGCGACTCGTTTGATGAAAGTTGCATTTTTTTTTTAACTCTAGAAAAAATGTGTCTCGTGTCGTCGGTCGAAAATTGAGGGGGAGGGGTCGCCTATCTAAGTTTGTTATACTCTGGTTCGAAAATCATACTATAATCCATTGCGGTAGAAAATCGGAATATTTCCAGCAACGCAGTTTTTTTAGTTATTATTATTGAAGATGAATGTCAGAATATATAAAGTTCAGTTAATTCTTTGTGAACATCAAATTAATTTTCTGATTTTTCTATATTCAAAATTGATCAAATATCTGAAGGTTACTAATTATATAAACATAATTTAAAATTGTAATACAAATGAGAAATTTGGATTACAAAATTCAAGAGTTTAAGAGTGGTCGTGTTGTGGACGATAAACACATACTATATTCGTTTAACGTATTATCAGATTTATGAGTACCGTTACCGTGACACCCGTAACTAATTTGATTTCATTAATTTTATTAAATGTATAATTATTAGTTAGAAACTTGATTCGTTCGTGTCTAGAAAATGTTTTTGTTAGTACAATGGCTGCTGCTGTAGCGAACCCGACGATATACGTGTTGTAATTTGATGTATTTGTTTAAAATATTTATATAGTAAATAAAAAATTAAAGTAGTTATTTACACAACTATTTTTCTGAGGAGCGTATGAGGTATAACAATAGTATAACTGTACGTTAAAGATAAATTCAGATAAATTTCATCAAACTTGATCACTATTACAAAGTTAAGTTCTCAAAACGAGCTTACTTATTTAACAATTATAATTTTATTTGGAGATTAAATAAATAAGATATTTCCCAGATTTCTGTAAAAATCTTGACTATGAATGCTTTGTTAAAAAGTTACAGTAAATAATGAAATATGAAAGAAACAATAACAAACTAAATTCATTTTCTTCGCTTTTCATACTTTTATTATATCTTTTTAATTAAAGCATTTATAGACCTATGTTTGTGTGTCGTATCCATATTGTTTTTGGTATAGAACACGCAAGCAAAACTTTTACAGAAATAGAAAAGACGAATAATAAAACATTGTCTAAACATGAATTCCTTTTACTTTGTATATTATTCACTATTTCTAGTTCTACTCCATTTTTCCACATTTTTAAACACAGAATCTGAATGATAAGTTTCTATAATTTCTACCTTTATCATAATTTAAATAAAAATTTTATTAAAAATCGACAAATTAATAAACGCTCCTCAATAAAATAAACTTAAACATAAATAAACCGTAATTTAGCAATTATTCTTACCAATTAACCCCACTTTTATCCAAACACAAATAATCTTTTTCCGTTAAAAATCTGTACAAATAGAGAAATTCCAATACGAAGGTACATTTTCCCCATTCCAAGAAGAAACGATTTAAATCTTCATGGAACAAAATTTACATTTCAGAGTTAACATGCATCCGCTAGAACTATACGCAACAAAAAGAGATAACGTTCCAAGCGTGTTCGAGCTTAGGAACCCGAAAACACGTTTCATCATGTCCACGTCCGAGGCTGGTACAGTTGAAACAGTCATAAAGTCATATCTGCCGGGTGTTACATGCATCGTCTCTTCCGGAAAGCAGTAAGATAAATGACGAACGTCTTCCGAAGGGTCTAATCTCTCTACGTGCTTGGCAACGTTATCTCTCGGCGTAGAGAAGTTTCGAACGTTCCTCGTGGTCTTTTTGGCGAGATGATTGATGATCGTGCGGCCTGCGGCGTTTTGCTCCTGTCGTGTCGCAATAATCAATTAGCCTGATGTGTTGACACGTCTAATTCCTTGTATAACTGATAGCTAACCGTGCCTCATAACCCCTTCGTTCACAGACTAATAACTACGAGGACGGTCGGACCCAGGTTTATTTCAACGTCGACAGCGTGTCAAGCTGGAAAAATTAGGGAAGCCGGCAATCAGTCAAGAGTTTATGGCTGGTCAGATTAATGTGTTTAATGGTTACAACTGTCGTTTTTGTAGCTTCTTATGTTCTCGTTGATCAGTCAATCACAAATTAGGTCCAAGTACGTTTTAACGGACACAAAATTGTGGACTTTCTTTTCTCAATTAATAGTTTTCGATGCGTAGAATTAAAAAATGCGAGTCTTAAGTTTAGAAGTCTAATGGTTCATAAGTTATACATATGAAAATTATCGTTTTTAATATATTTGGTAGATAACTTTGACGCCATCTTGATAAAATTATGTTCACTGAACGAAGAAACAACTGAAAATATATAAATAATAAAAACGGCCCCGAACTCAACTCAAATTTACGTAAATTGATTATCCTAGAAACACTAAAGCTAGGCGGAGTGTAGACCAATCAGATGATGAATATAAACCAACATGTCATCAGAAAGACCTGTTAGATAAGGTAAAAACGCTCGACTTTGAATACGCATAACTTTACGCATAATATTAACTACTGGATTCCTAAAGTTAAGACTTGCATATTTGAATTTTATGTATAGAAAACTATTATTTAATAAAAAAATGTCCACAATTTTGCGTTCGTTAAAGCACACTTCAACCGTATATTATATTAATGGTTAGTATTTTGTAAGAAAAAGATTTTACGTACAATACTTATGGACTGTATATTATACTGTTAGAGATATTTCGGCAAATATAATTTGTTTATAACGCTATCTATAATATTTAAAATAGTATTCCATTTATTTATATTTTATTTACAGTATTTGTTTTTTAAAGATTTATTAATGTTATTTTTAATTCTTAAACATATCTTTTATTTACCTTTGTTTACTTACAATTCGTATTTTTCTATAAAATATACGGTTAAAGATTTGTTTCTCTTATATTTCTTTCATTATGTATTTTTGCAAATATCTACTATTGTAATTTCTTTGGTATAAATAAGTACATTTTAATCCTCGGTAGTTTTAATGCTAAATGTTTGTATTAAACTAAACTTAACACTTTGACGGCCGCCCATTTTTCGTATCGCCGTTTGGTCACCGTTGGAAACATTTACGCAATCGTTCGTAGCATAATTAGTAGTCACGATATAATTATTAATAAAAAAAACATTAAGATCACTGTTACACTATCTTTAAAGTGNTCGTTCGTAGCATAATTAGTAGTCACGATATAATTATTAATAAAAAAAGCATTAAGATCACTGTTACACTATCTTTAAAGTTTCTTTAAAAATAGCATCAGTATGTATCGGTATACAAACATCGAAATGATGGCAAGAAACCATTTCCAAAAAATACATAGCTGTGCAAAGTCACGCGCATGTAACAGCGTCCATCAATGTGTTAATTAATATTTATAAAGAAACAATTTTATTATATTATACTTTTATCATAGAAATTGCATTTGATAAAATTTCACAAAACTCAAAAATCAATATAAAAAATAATGTTAATTAGAAATAAAATGTCATTCACAATATTTATCCTGCAAAATAAATCAATCATTGGATACGCTTTTCTTTATGATCAAATGTAATTTCTCTAACGAAAAGTACACAAATAGCACATCGTTTAATTTTTCAGTCATATTATTTTTATTAAAAAAATCTCTTTAATAACGGAAAGAATTTCTTTCACTGTCGACACAGTTTCCTTCTTCGAAAGAAAGATCCCCATAACAGGAGGGTGAAACAGGAGCGTGCGGCGTACGAAGGCGAGTTAGGTGAACGAGTAACATGTTCCCGAGCGAAATGTATCTACGGCTGCCTCGGGAGGATATAAATGAGCAGCAGGAGTCGACAAATCAAGAAACTATCGACATAAATAAATTGTGGCCCGCCAGGGGGTTTCGCGGTTGTAACTATATGAGGAAAATGGCAGGCCCTAAGTTAGCAATTACCCACATTTCCAGCTCCCTGTGGCTATTATATCTACCTGCCCTCCTCTATTTCTCTTCGATTCGGAATCTACTACACCGCCTTTCAAACACCACACAGTTGGGCATCGTTTATACAGCACCAGTCAACTACTGTTGTTGGCATACCTATCGCTGAAACTAGGAGAACTGCTAATTAGTTGGTACAGGGTAACAATTTTCTGCGATCGAGAATCCGTGGAATATATCAATGCTGTTTGTAACAGTCGTTAGTTAGATTAGAAAGATAATAAATGTTAAAAAAACAAAATTTTGTATACAAAATTATAGCGTTTACAGAGATCTTTCTATGGCAGTAAGAACTTAATAATTTCCAAGCAAAATTGGTAATTCATACTTTATATATATGTATATATTTCTTTTTTAAGAAGAAAATTAATATAGCTCTAGTAATTTCCAAGTAAGATTGGTAATTCATACTTTTTATATATATTATTTTTTTAAGAAGAAAATTAATATAGCTCTAGTAATTTCCAAGTAAGATTGGTAATTCATACTTTTTATATATATTATTTTTTTAAGAAGAAAATTAATATAGCTCTAGTAATTTCCAAGTAAGATTGGTAATTCATACTTTTTATATATATTATTTTTTTAAGAAGAAAATTAATATAGCTCTAGTAATTTCCAAGTAAGATTGGTAATTCATACTTTTTATATATATTATTTTTTTAAGAAGAAAATTAATATAGCTGAAGTAATTTCCAAGTAAAATTAGTAATTCATACTTTATATATATATATATTTTTTAAAAAGAAAATTAACACAGCTGTAGTCCTTATCAAGGAAAAAGAAGAAGCGTCTCTGTTTTTTCATATTTTACGTTCAAAATATAACAAGATAGTGCCTAAATTTTCACTTACAATAATAGCTGAATAATATAAAAAATTCCAGAATACCATATTATTCTATCATTAAGATTTCTCGTTTAACAAAGCAACGTATTTATCCTTTATCCCGAATTTTTCTAAAAGTTCCTAAAAAGCAAGGTATAGCTTTCAGATTGTAATCGCCGGTTAAAATGTCGCCAAACAGTGGTCGCAGATGTTCTCTTTCAGCACCCCAGCAATTATTTACCGTCCATTATCAATTTTCAGAGCGGACCGGTTGCTCGACCGTGATTCGATCTAAATCTCAATTTTGGAGCGTCCTATATATACCAGGGTTCGGGTGCTTCTACCCCCGCGCGATCCTCTTGCTCCTTTCACCTCCCACCCCCGACGTTCATCCAGTGAATTACTTCGTTAGTGGCTACCTTCAGAGGGCTGTTAATTCCTGCAGGGCAGATTATACAGATAGGTTTATTGCACTCGTGTCCCAATCTAATGTCCGTAATGCTCCTCCGCCCGCTACACACGCTCTCCCCCGTCGCTTTTCAGGCCTCCCTGAGTTTCCCGATTCACCCTCCGTCCTCGCACAGCTTTCGTTGGGATTTCAGTTGCTCGATGGACTAAGTTTCTCTTGCGACGATGCGATTCGTGAAGAGCGACAGTTTTTGATTCGATGTGGATGTGACCGATATCGAACATGATCACGAACGTCGAAAAGAAATGATAAATGTGTTTTATTATCTTTGCAGCTTCGCTGTTTGGAAGTACAGTGACTTTTATAACAGATTGTATATGAAGTACATTGTACGTTGCGTGGCAAAAAAATATTTTTCGCACTACTTGAAAGAAGCTTAAAAGAGATTTGTAATAGGAGGTACACGATTAGTAATGGCTCATCTAATTTTGTTTCATGGTTCCTTCTGGTTTTAGGTTTGTAATATTCGGTTCTATGTGGGATTTTTTTAAAATTAATATCATTCTTTCTATGAATGAATTTTGAAAATATTTATAATGTATGTATAATAACAATATATTTTATAAATAAAAGTAAAAATAAAGAAAGTGTTGAATAATAATAAGCGAACAGTCTAGATAGTGTGCTTGCTGTTAGAATAGATTGGTATTTTTCTTTGAATCAAAGGAAAAATATATCAGATAAGAACCACTATTTGGAAAGAACTAAAAGAAAAAGTGAACAACGCTTTCATTGAAGTTAAGAATAAGTTACATGATGTACTTAATTTTTCAACGAAATCAAAACCGCATTAATAAAAATACATAACTATTAAATAACTAAAAATAAATAATTAAAATAAATAACTATTAAATAATACTATTCTATTTGTTTGCTTTAAATTTTTTAGTAAGTAAAATACAGAATGGATTGATTCAGTTGGATCTACCAACTAGAAAATATTCCACATTTAGAAATTAATATAAGGAATCTAAACGTCAAAAGCAATTAATAACACTGAATATTAATAATTCCATAAGTATTAGTATGCTTTCACGCCTATTCAATTATACAAATGTCGGAAAAGTTTTTTAACACTAGATCCCGGAAACTTCACCCTATCTGAAATTCTACTAGCGATAATTGTAACCATATAAAATTGTCTTAATTTTATGCATGTTTCGCGTGCAAAATATTTTAACACAACATATGAAAAATCACTGATGAATCATTTCATGAATCATTTATGAAATAATAAGAAAGAAAAAAATGAAAAGAATGAAAATGACTGCATCCGGGGTTCTAGTATTAAGCTTACCCAAAACGACTTTATATAAAATGAATCTGTTAAAATGAATTAATAATTAATTTAATCATTGCGTAAAATCCCGAATAAAAATGTTCAACAAGCAATCTTTCCATCATCTTTGATCAGTAATTTCGAAATGATTCCATATGTGAAGCACAGTTCGCGGTTATTTAATTCTTGACTACCTGATTATCATTTCAATATACCGGTATAAGGCATAAGTTATTTTCCATCTTGTATTATATTATTTCATCGATTTATTATACAGTAGACTCCCCTACAGAGCGGGAGATACGTTCCGCGTAATAGGAAATCGCGTTATACGGAACATACATTATCGGATCAATTTATACAAGTTTAAACATTTGTCTAAATTCTAACGGTTATCGCATATTACTAATCAGATGTGATTCAGTTTGAAATATTATTTAAAAGTTGAATAAAATTATGTTTCTTATATCTTTAAACGTGTATGTATATGTATTCTTTTTTTTCATAAACCGCTACTTTTTTTTAACTGTCAGCTTCACTGTTCATATACAAACAACAGTATACATTTGCTTTTCTAAACAAAAACTCAGACACTACGTGAAAATAAATTTATTTTACACGTAATACGGAACTGTTTAACGCGCTGTATGAATACTAGTCGCAATTTTTTCATCGCGTTGCGCGAGTCTGCTGTATTACATAGGAAACGTCATTCATATGTAACGGAGATTCACATAATTAGCACAAAAAATTCAAATTATAGAACACCCTTGCTCTCGATCGGACTAATCTTATTCGTATCAGTCAAGTTTGCTTCCGGATGGATGCCGCGTCTTTTATCAGCAGTGTGCCGACGTTTCACGAACATTACAGTTTCCATCTTCAGGGCTGAGAGCTTCAACATCGAGCCTTTCCATTTTCAGGGTGTCCTTATACATCTGTAATTAATGATGCGGATCACTTCACGTACCAATTAGAGGTGTCTCGAAGACTTTTTTCCAAGACTTGTTCAAAAAGTAAATTCTGCTCATAAACTGAGAAAGAAACAATGACTCGTGCTAGTAAACCTATTTGATATCTATTCATATTTTCCTTTCTCTTCCCATGTTTCACATTAAAATCACTGGAAAAAGTCGTTTCGCACTCGATTAATAAAATCCGGCAATCAAGAAACGCATTTGAAGAAAGCTCAGGAACCGCGCTCGTAATTCTCGGTTCCCCGATCTCTGGTTGATGTCCACTTGACCGTCCCCTTGGCGGCTCTTCCTCACGGCTGGCTGAGCACGTCAGCTCCGAAAATTTTCGTAACGAGTTTAGCATTACGCCGGCCAACGGTCCGAGGGTGTCTGATTTTAATGGCGCGGACTGCGAGCTAATGGGCCGCCGATTGTCCAAGCCCATTTAAGTCCGGGCCAGACGCGTCTGTCGGCCTCGAAATAATGGCGTTCGCCGGACTCGTGCGCCCAGAACACGGATCTCCCGATGGCTGGATACCGCGCGATAATTTTGGTGAATAATTAGACCACGTGCTTGCGGACGAGCGCCAAGAATATTAATAACACGCGCGCAATTAGACCAGTCTGATTCCGCGATTTATCCCCGGATGATGCTTGTGGAACGTGACGTTCGAACTTCTGTTAAACCTTATTTGGTATGTTATGGGTCACAGCGTCGACGGTTTGTTTCGCGACGATTAAACGACGCTGGTCTTGCAATCAGAAATTGTGTTCCGACTGAAACTTTTTTACAAATGTATGCGGACTGTACATTAACCCTTTGAGTACGGCAGACTTTGGCACACACTGGCCGTACGGTACGGTACGAATTCACTCGCGACGTCCACCGGGTACGGCGAAATTTTTCGTTAGACATGCATTTCTGAGCAAGTATATTAAAATATTCAAAATACTGAAATTTATTACATTAAACGAATATTACTTGAAGTGAACATTAATTTTAAACTTTTTTTAAATAACAATATTTTATAATATTAATATTTTATTAATATTTTAAGCCAATATGTTTCGAATGCCAATAGGCGCCAACTNTTAATATTAAGGAATAGCGATGTACAAGAAGCCCTAATCATACCTGATAAGTAAAATACAATGAAAATTCAGAAAATGTTACTACTTATGGGTATAGTGTAT
>SMSQ01005764.1:18442-55942 GCA_019453375.1 Ctenoplectra terminalis | reverse complement strand
TTATTATTTATAATCTATATCAAGGAAACGTAAAGAATACCGCTTGGTTTTCTAGTTTATATTTTTCTCGCGAAACAGACGACTAAAAGGATATCGCTTTGTCGGTTATTTCTTTAGCGCGACGATCGCTCGGATTAAAATGGGCTTTGAGAAATTTACTCACCGAGGTAGCTAAGCAAAGCGGAGCCGAGAGTTTGGAAACGGAGGCTGAGAGTCGGAATCGCGTGCGAGAAAGAAAGGCTTTTCGGTTTCGTTCACCTCGCGGGTACCGCTCGCGATGATTCTCTCCCATCTCTTGTCTTTCGACTCTCGTTCCTCGTTCCCTTCGTTCTTCTCGTTCTTCTCGTTCTTCTCGTTCTTCTCGTTCTTCTCGTTCTTCTCGTTCTTCTCGTTCTTCTCGTTCTTCTCGTACTTCTCGTTCCTCGTTCCTCGAATTCGCATGGATCGCCGAGGAATATCATCGGAGCGGTGCACTCCAGGCGGAAACTCTTTACGTTTGGAAAGCAAAACGACACCGAGCAACGGAGCATCCGTTATCCATACTCCGAGGCATTAATAGCCGCCTCTGCTTCCTAACCCAGACACCAGCCATCGCGCCATCAACTTCGTGATGCATCGTATCCGCTTTGACTGCAACGCTCCGGCATTATCTCCTTCGGAAGACCTTGGACCGAACCGATCTCGCTACAGCTTTCTTCCATTACCAATCTTTTACGCATACATCTGTATCTCTGCGAACTAACGCTTTTTAAATGATTGCAACCTTTTAAAAGAACGGAGGAACCGAAACGATTTTCCAATTTCAAGTAGTTTCTTTAATTTTCTGTCTCTCGATCAGGTCGAAGAAGCAACGAAACGTTCGATTCGATTCGATTAGGTTCGGGTTAGGTTCGGTTTCGTTCGATTCGGTTGGCAGCGCATACACGAGAAATGGGTACGCGTATATCGTCGAGGAGGCGAGCATCGCGAGGGACGTTGATCGGCGGGAGACGTACACTGGCGTCTCGGTACCGAAAATAAACTCACCGCATTTCGTCCGTCTGTCCTTCCTTCTCGGCTCGAGTGTAAGTCCGATAACCGTAACCTGTCCCTCCGACGCTCTAGCGTTATCCTCGATCGCATGACCGCGAGGATACCTTCGAAAAAAGGACCACGCGTGTCTCTGCCCTTCCTCTTTTCCCGCTTCCGCTCCTCTAATCTTTCTTCTTCCTTTCTTCGACGTCTCGTCTTCTCGTCGTTCGACGCGACCTCGCTGCGATCCACCGCGATTCACCGCGTTCCATTCGTTCATCCGTCTTCTCAACCCATTCACCCCTACGAGTTTTCCCATGGAAAACGAACGGGAAGCAGCGAAAGAAACAGCTAACGAGATCAAGTTTTACCATGTTCGACTTTCGATTTTTCGAGTTTTTATCACACCACCTGAAACTTGTCTGTTGCCAAAGTACATCGAAACGCTTTGTTTTCAGATAAAAATAAGAAAAAATAAGAAAAGATAAGAAAAGATAAGAAAAAATAAGAAAAAAATAAGAAAAAATGGTTGTCGGCGAGGCGAGCATACACAACATAATGGGAGGAATGGAGAGCACGGGAGGGGTACGACTTCACAATCACAAACGGAAATTGAAACAGAGGTAGGTGTAGAGAGGAAGGATCGTCGAAAAATTAGCGGGATCGATCGACCGTTGACGAGCATCGGATCTCGAGAGATTGGCACGTTCGCTAAATACTTGGCGGAACGTAAATAACGCGAGATCGTTTGTACGCGCGCCAACCATAGTCATAGACTGATTGGTAAAACGGTAGGCGCATCGCGGCTATTACTCGCCGCTTTCTTTGTTTTCTTTAGGTTCGACATAATCAAGAAGCTCGGTCAAGGTACTTACGGTAAAGTTCAATTAGGAATCAACAAGGAAACTGGTCAAGAAGTGGCGATAAAGACTATTAAAAAATGCAAAATAGAGACGGAAGCCGATCTGATCAGGATACGAAGGGAGATTCAAATAATGTCGAGCGTACAGCATCCCAACATTATCCATATATACGAAGGTATATACACTCGTGGCGAGCAGTCGTTGAGAACGATGAGCGATAAAAATTGGTAAAAGAGAAAACTCTGATCTCGATTCCGTTTTTACAGTGTTCGAGAACAGGGAAAAGATGGTGCTGGTGATGGAGTACGCAGCCGGTGGCGAACTGTACGAACATTTGAGCGAGCGGAAAGTGTTAACGGAACACGAGGCTCGACGAATATTTCGACAGATAGCCACTGCTGTCTTCTACTGCCACAAACACAAAATTTGCCACAGAGACTTGAAGCTGGAAAATATTTTACTGGATCAAGTCGGAAACGCCAAGATCGCTGATTTTGGTTTGTCCAACGTGTTCGACGAGCAACGGTTGATGAACACGTTTTGCGGTAGTCCGTTGTACGCTAGTCCCGAGATCGTCAAGGGTACTCCCTATCACGGTCCCGAAGTTGATTGCTGGAGTTTGGGCGTTCTCCTCTACACTCTGGTTTATGGTGCCATGCCCTTCGACGGATCCAACTTCAAGCGATTGGTCAAACAGATTTCACAGTCCGATTACTTCGAGCCGAAAAAACCGTCGCGTAAGTGTTTCTGCTCCGTTTCGATCGATCCAAGAAATGATCCAAGGAAATCTTCCTGTCCGAAGGAGGAGCAATTCCCCGACGACCAGCAGTCTCGTTAATCGATCCCGTTTTTCTTACAGCCGCTTCTCCCCTTATCAAAGACATGTTGACCGTGTGTCCCGCCAGGCGAGCCGACATTGAAAAAATCTGCACTCATTGGTGGGTGAACGAAGGTTACGAACAAAATTGTTTGGATATCGCGGAAGAGCTCGCGGCCCAAACGCCTGTTCGACTGGATCTGTTGCTCTCTCTGGTACCGCAGTCCGCTAGCGCGGAAAAACTGGTCGTCGGCGATCAGCAACCAGTCGGAGATGTTCCGAATGACGTGTCTTCCGAAACTCTGGTACCTACCAGGTGTCACTCTGTCGGTAGTTTTATGGAATTGGATCAGAGTAGCTCCGATAGGCGGATAAGAAGAGAATTACTCGACGAAGAGCCGAGAACTGCCCCGATCACTGGAGATGCTAAGAGAAAATTGGAAACGACCCCGTCGATGGACGAGACGACTGCCGCTGGTGCGAAAAGGAAGGAACGATCCCGAAGAAAAGAAAAGAGAGATGAACCGGAACCTAGAATGTACAAATCCGCATCGAGGTATTGCTTTGTCGTATACCATTACCACCCGACCGTCCCATAAACCTTTCCTTTTCCTTTCTTTTTTTTATTTTCTTTACAGACATCACTCGGCACCGATTCCAAATTCGATCACGGAAGAAGCTATGGAGGTGGATCCTACCGTGACTGTTCCTATCAGTAAGACCGTCGACTTGAATAAGATAGAATCTACGGCTGCCTGTTTAGAGTTGATCAAAGAGTGCAACGAAAGATCACCGAGCAAGGAGCGAAGCAAAACGCCAATAGTCATTGGACAGGAGCACTCACTTTCAGCTGGATCTACGCAAACCGCATCGAAAGATCGTGATCGTAACGAGGAATATTTGCGGGACGACCAATGCCAGGTAAGATTGTTCGACAACCGACTCCGTAACGAATCCTCTAAATCATTTAAATCATTGAAATCATTGAAATCATTGAAATCATTGAAATCATCGAAGATGGCGAGCCTCGATCAAGAAACCGCATCCGCAGCGCCTAACTTGGAAACGTTGAACGAGGCAGCGGTCGCTGCGAACGAAAATCTTGGAAAAGAATCGTTGTCCTCCTCCACCAGTCAAGAGGCGATCAATCTTGAGGCGACGCAACGCGAGTTTAAAAAACTTAAAGAAAAAGCACTCTCTCTCGATTCGGAGCTCTCCAACGAGGGTCGAGTCGTTCCTGTCGCGTCCTTCGAAAGAAGGCGCTCCAAGATATTCGAAACCGCGGAGAAGTTCAACCAGATGGCGTCGAACGTTGAAAACGAGAAGCCCAAGAAAATCTTTATACCAGGAGTGAACGTTGGAGGAGCGAAACGCGTGTTCGAAAGAAAAGCCAGTCTTTCCTCTATAACCACCCCACCACCAGCCAAACCCACAGCGTCCAAGATGATCATCGATGTTCCATCCACAACGGATACGAAGAGAAAGGAAAGACCGAACGACAAATCGAAGCAAACGTCTCGACACGAACAGAGGCAGGAGAAGGAAGAGGAGGAACAGGAGCAGGAGCAGGAGCAGGAGCAGGAGCAGGAGCAGGAGGAGGAGGAGGAGGAGGAGGAGCGTAGAACGGGTGAAGAAATAGGGGAGGAAAAAAAGAAGAAGAAGAAGAAGAAGAAGCAGGAGAAGGAGGAGGATGCAGCAAAGAAGCGAGCCATCGATATAATAACCGGTGCGATAGGAAAGCCACCCGTGCAAAGAAAGATAAATGGATCTCCGCCGATTTCACCGTCGAGTCATGAACCGACGAAACTTCCGTTAAAGATACCCGTTGGAACGAACGATTTGCGTTCCGCTGTGGTATCTGTATCTACACCCGTTGAAACAAAGTTCTCGTTCGACGAGGAAACAACGGACGCGGACAAACGTGCCAGGGTAAGATCGAGATAAATTCTGCGAACAAAACATTGCTGCGCGCAACGCATCGATTACAATTATTCTTATAGGTTGCCGTCCTTTCCGAGACGTCCAACGACAAGAACAACAAGAACAACAAGAACGACGACGACATTGACTATGACGACGATTTGCAACCGGAGGAACCAAAAATGTCTAGCAAAATGGAAATCACTCTGAAGAGTGCAACTCTGCCTAGATCGCGAAAGACGAGCAAGGCTGAAATCTCTTTATCGGGCGCGAAAACCCCGAAATCTGAAGCTCCCGCGGCGTTCAGGTCCGAAGTCGAGGCCAAGATCGATGCGTTCCAACCGCAAAAATTACGAACTCAACGATCGGAAATAGCGTTCCCTGTTGCAGCTGCGGTACCGCAAACCAATCGAAGCTCGAGCTTAGAACCTGAAACCAGATTAAGGAACGCTGTCCCGAAAGAGAGGATAATACCGATTCAGGTATGTAACTATTATCCAATCTTCTAGTGACCGAATTATCGAGAAAAATCGTCTCGTAGGTGGAAACGGATCATGAGCAATCGCGACGTTCGTCGACACCACCACCACCACCGTCCAAGCCACCGCCGATGCCTCAACGATCGATTTCGCAACGATCGGGATCGTTGTCTCGTCAGTCCACAGCAGATTCGGACACAGACAGCGCTCTCGGTTCGACCGTCGGTCCCGAGCCGATTCGAAAGAGTCCACGAGAATACATAATACCTATTGCAGTGGAAGGTGGCGGTTATGTTACTCCCAGGTCGGGTAGCGTCGAGCCCGAGAGCAAAACCAGCACGCCGACTAGTACCAATGCTCCGCGATCCAGGTTCGGTAGACCTCGAAGAATGAGTTCTCTTTTGTCAGATGCTAGCGAGGACGAATCTCCGTTCTCCTCGTTGCATAGGTAAAGTTCCTTTTTTTATTTTACTTTCTTCTGTTTTACCGTTTCACCGTTTCAAAGTATACCTGTAATTTAACGAGTGATCCATTTTCATCGCTTAGGGATAGCGAGGATCTGTTGCAACGACACATGCATCGACTGCGAAGCTCTCGGCCGTCGAGACAGCCACCGGAACACGCGGATAGCTTGTCTTCCGGCGAGGACGACGATGACGACGGATTCGAATTGTTAACCGCGGAGAATCTGTTTTCTACCTTACTATCCAGAGTGCGAAGTTTGACGCAGAGATTAAACGTCGACGACAACCGCACCACTGGCTTCCCCAATTCTCGACTGTTCGGAAGGCTAGGATCTAATTCCTCCCAAGCTTTTTGGGGCCTCAATAAACCATTGTCGAGGTAATTCATCGACATCGTTTTCTCCGCGATGTTGCGTTATTTCCGAGCGTTACGCGTCGCTACTTTTTTCTTTTTTCTTTTTTCTTTTTTCTTTTTTCTTTTTTTTTTTTTATATAACGCGCAAGGTTGCTCCTTCTCCTTTTGCAGTACTTGTGATTAGCTTGTCCAAAAATACACCTTTAGCAACTAGTTTTAATTGCTTTTCCACATCAACTTTTTATATCTAATGACAACGGTTTAACGCTTGTTTGTGCAAGCTACCAGACATATGTCGAAACGAGGACCGTAACTACGTGAGTCCAATTGTTACAACAACCTTAGAACAATGTAGTGTATGCTGATTATTTTAGAAGGTAGTGCAAAATATATAACGTGTAATACGTATCGAATGCAACAACTTGCGTAACACTCCATTTCCTCGCCGTTTCAAACGCAATTGGACACACACGTACACATCTCAGATCCGTAGAAACGACAATTTCACGTACAGGATCGGGTGCATCTGTCGCCTTAAGAGGAATAAACCAGTAGTCGGACACCCTACCATTATACAAATATGCCATCTTCTTTTTTCGAGCCTACAATTTCTCGTCAGTGTCGTCCTCTTGATTCGTTCCCTATTTATCGTACAACCGAAGGTTAGTTGTTCGAGAGAAACAAAGGGAAAGAATCGGGCGATGCTTCCGAATCGTTGAGTATACCTTTATTACATAATCACACGAATGTTTTGTTTGTTACGGGCCTAGGCGGTTGTCGGAGTCTCAATTCAGGCATTCGCTCAGCCGCGAAGGTGACATGTTCCCGAGGAAAGACTCGGTGAATTCATCGAACCCAGGAACCCCCAACAGTCCAGGATCCCATGGTACCCCTTCGAGGGAAACGGTGTTTGATATCGGCAGCAACACCTTACCAAGAGGTAAGAGAGTGTCCTGCGATTGTTCCAGGAATTTACCGTGAAACAACCGTGTCGAACCGCAATTAAAATCGTTCGTATTCAAGAAAGGTGAACCCTCTGCGTTTCGTGCCCATTTTATCGTTGCTCGATCTCTGTTCGGTGCGCGAAAACTTACACGCTGTGAATCAACGATCGTCGAATCGACAGCCGAACCGCAAAGGGATCACGCCCGAGATTCGATCCAGTGCCAAAATTTTCTTCCAACTTTCGTTCAACTGGTTCCCGATTTTACGAAATAGTCTTAGTTGCTACAAACTATTCGTTCCAAAGTCTCCAACATGGATACTTTCCATGTTGTATTTCGTTGAAACCTAGTTTTACAAAAGCTCAATATTTTCGATTTTATTATTAAATCTAGAATTTTGTAGACTCGAGAGATAACGAGCTATTGAAAACAATTACGATCCGGTCGCAGCAAGCTTTTGCCAAGTCACAACATGGTGATCGTTGCGATTTTGTCACTGGTTCAACTCACGAGTCGTGCGAAAAAATGCTGAACGATATTCAGTATGCATCTCCTAGTACCTAGCTGTTGTCGAGTCGTTGATAGACAGAGCACATCTTTTTTGTTTACTTTTATCAATTTTTTCCTCTCACCCCCTTTCTTTCTCCCTCTCACACTATCTCCTTCCCCTCACGCTCTTTTTAATTCCCTATATACATCTACTTTTCGTTCTCGTACTCTTTTTTTTTTTTATTTCTTTTCTTTTCTTTTCTTTTCTTTTTCTTTCCTCTTCTCTCTTGATTTATTTATATCTTTTTTTTTTCTTTTTTCGTTCTGCTTTTGTTGGTTCCTCCTTCCTTTTGTTGGTTCTCTTCTTTTCATCCCTCTCCGTAAACTTTATTTTCCAATGCTGGTGCCTGACGATGTTTTTGCAACTTTTTATACTAACCTTATTTGGAATAAATTGATTTGGTTCATGTTTGGCACAGGTGGGTAAACGTTTCGGTGATTTTCAACAGAAAAGAGGAAACGCGAAAGCCAATTCGAGATGAGTAATCGTTTCGATACACATTGCGAGAAAACGCGCATCGGTAATAGGCAGCTTATTTATTATTAGCGAAACGTAACGTACGCGAGGCTCCTTTTGAATTTTGATCGAACGAGTATTCCGCGACGGTGCAGACACGCGAATAATAATAATAAGTTTGCAAGAGCACGACTGCACGATGTTCCTCGCAAACAATACCTGCCTGTTTTTTTCTTTTTTTTTTCTTTTTTTTTCTCTTTTTTCCTATGATTTTTTAAAGCAACCAGGTCGTGGGCCGAGCACGCGAAACGCTACCAATTAAGCGTTCAACGATTAATCGCAACACCTTTTTCTGCTCGCAATCAACTCAGAAAAGTTTGAGCATTAAAATTACTCACAGACGTAACTCATACTTTGCCTAACATAGAACCTCGTAATACACAGTAGTAGCAAGTTGCAATGTTGTTGTTGATTTATATATTATTATCCCATTAACACGAGTAGCTGCAATTCATTTTTCTTCTTTGATTTATTCAGTACACACCTAAGGTTTACAGCATGATTGCACACGTGATCCATATACATGAATACACGAGGAAATTTAGTTCTATATTCTCCAAGATAGAATCCATTTTTAATTAAAATTTATGCATCTACTTCACGTCTATCGTCGACTCTTCAATCAGCGATCAAAAAAGTTATTGTTTGCCACCGCTGACCGATATTTGAGAGTTTATATTTTCGGTATACGTGCATCGTCGAAAATTCCATTTTTTTTCAGTAACACGAATCGGCGACAAATTTTTTTGCTTCTTTCCTCGGTACCACGTTTATAATGTTGTAACGTAAACTTTGAATCAAAGAGGGGAAAAGAAAAAAAAAAAAAGTTATGAACATTTAAAC
The DNA here is from genome assembly GCA_019453375.1 of Ctenoplectra terminalis. Lineage (NCBI taxonomy): Eukaryota > Metazoa > Arthropoda > Insecta > Hymenoptera > Apidae > Ctenoplectra > Ctenoplectra terminalis. The sequence continues at coordinate 47,180 of SMSQ01005764.1, read as the reverse complement.
GAAAGTACAGAATATGATCGAACAAAATTCGCTAATTTGACACTTATTTATATTGAAAAAAAAAAAACGCATTTTAATCGAAAGAAGGATGCCAGAAGCAAACTGATGGTCGATTTTTCCAAAATGGAAAAGGGGAGGGGAAGGAATTGATGAACGTTGAGGACTTTGTCCAAACTTGAATGCCAGCCGAATCTGTATTACTCGTTTACGCAAAAGCGATGAAAATCTATTCGTTTCGACGAATCGTGTGAAAACGATCGTTAACGCAAATGTCGAACATCGGATGTTTCGCGTTTATATTTTCGAACGCTTTAAACGGTTGTAACAACTTAACACCTAGTTAATCATTTTTCACTTAACGAGCATAACTATCGTTTAACCAATTTTAGAAAATTTGTTCGAAACGTGAAACGAAATCGAAGGAAGATCGTTCAGCGGAATAGATTTTTTTTTTTTTCCTTTTTTGTTTCGTAAAGGAAACAAAGCCGCTGGCATCGTTCTTTCCGCATTCGAACAAAATGCGAATCAGAGCTTTAACGATTATCGAAAATATACTCTGCAAAATCGCGGTGGAATAATTTTCCTTAAATTGATATAATTGACGGTCATTTCTGACGGTTGTTGCAGCGACCGTGCGAGTGACTCTACGTAGGCGGGCAGACGGTAATCCCCAATAAACAAACCAAGTTAGGTACTATGCTACACTCTTATCTGGCGAATCTCATCTTCTCGTCGTTGTTGCCGTTCGATCGATTACACACACTGGACATTCGAGTGATTTATTCCGCGCGACAGTTGGCGAGCTACGCGAACCGCTCCTCCTAAGTCCTATTCGTACGTCTACGGAGGACGATATCTAGCACCACAACTGCCACGAGTAGCCGCTGCTACTTCCACCACCAACAGGCCTGTTCAACCTCTTCCATCCCGTGCTGCACGTTGGTGTTCGCGTATGTCGTGTTTGATAGATACGAATCACAAACGATCGAGCATGGCCTCTGAAGAGGTTGAAACGGTTTCGAATCATCCACCTACTCGACATTCGATAAACATTTTCGTACTCGATATGTGGCTCAATTACGCTTCGCTCGTTGCCCTTTCTCGGGTGATCGATGCAGGTTTTATCGTCGATCCTTCTTCGCAAGATAACATCGCGCTATGTATACACGGTAAAGAGCAAAGGAGATTTCGCGATAAAATAATCGTACCACGAGATGATTTTTGTTTCCACGATGCAACGATGTAGCCACGTCTCTTCTTTCACGAATTCAGGTTGCTCCTACGTTGCTTATTTTTTTTTCTTTTTTTTTCTTATCTTTTCCTTCTCTCTCTCTCTCTCTCTATCTATCTCTCTATCTCTCTTTCTCTTCCGTGGCTTGAAACGAATACCTCGAGTACCTGAATCGGTTACCGAGATCGATAAAAACGAGAACAGAAGCGACAAACGCGAAGCGATTTATGGTTGGGAGTACACGCGTACGAACCTCGTCGAAGGATACGATAATTGTTTGTCGTAATCGTAATCGTAATCGTAATCGTAAAACCGTAGTCACTATCGTAGTCGTTGTGATCGTCGTTATTATCGTCGCGACCTCGAAAACGACAAACCAGTAGCATACCAGAAAGACTTATATCGTTGACAATGGTACTTCGAGGAATCGTATACCACAAGGCGAAGGAGCTAACCCTTGTTTGAGATGGCTGATATTTGTTGTGTTTTTAAGAGTTTAAATAACAGCGTTTTATTACTTTTACATTGTCTCAGCATGCTTTGATAATGCTACTATATTATATTTAATATTATACACTGCATTATTTCTCGATTTAAGTTTACACGTTTGACGCGTTGTGATTTAGACACCTAAAGTGATATATTTATTTCGATGTTATTCAGACGCAGGGGTTTATTTTAAGAATTCACTAAAATCGCGTTGTTTCCCGGCTAGATTTTACCGAATTTGGAAAGTAAATCCTCGTGCCTTGCAAATACCGTTTTTACTTGTTGAAATCCATTGAAAACCTATAACCTGGTTTTCATACGCATATAGCAAGCCTCTTTTACTGCATGTAATTGTCCGACAAGTATACAAGTTTATCCTTAATTATTTGTTGCATCAATATACTTGAAAACACAAGTATATTATGTACATATGTATGTATCTACCCGTGTGTATCTATGGGCGCGTCCGCACGCGTGCGTGCGTGCGTGCGTGTTTGTGCGTGTATGTGTGTACGCGTGTACGTTCGTACGTGCCGTAACTTTTCGTCGATGTACATTTTTAAAAAGGGGTGTCGCTATATCGGTAACGATCACAGTCGGTACATGCCGTACAAGTGCCAGACATGAAACTATCGACGCTTCTGTCCCTCAAGCCATGCGATCGACGTCGGTTCGCTCTTACTTCCGTTCGTTTTGTACTATTTTTTTTAAACGATGTCTTTTTTTTCATCCTCGATCTCTCCCCCCCCCTCCCACTCCTTCTCTTTTCTCTTTTCTCTTTTCTCTTTTATGTTTTCTCTTTTACTTTTGTCGGAAAAAAAGATCGCACACAGGCAAAGTCGTTTGGCATTGTTCGGCAGTGATCGTAGGATAGTTTCTCTCGAGCAAAGTTTCGTCGGTTAGATTTATTTATTAATTTTTGGAGAAATTTTATAAGAGACAGAACCACATGTTTCATGTATGTAGAAATAAAAGAGTGTAAATATCGAGCAAATCGGAGTATTTTGTCTGCTTCCCGTCTAACGACACTACACAACGTTGCACCGAAAGACCGAAAGGTCGACGTTCTCCTTTGAGAATTCCCGCGTGGACGTTATTTCGACGTTTTTTTTCAGATAAAATAGCACGCGAAGACGTAGAAGCGGAGCCGATGCGAGTTAGAAAAGAGACGCAAGATTCGTTGGAGCAAGGCTTCACGCCGAGTTTGACTAAACGACTGAGCAGAACGCTGATCGAGCAAACCAGGCAATCATTGACGAGATCGCCTTCCGTTTCGCACGAGAATCGAGCCCGATCGGCCAGCAGAGAGACGGTCGGGAAATCCCTGGACGCGTCCGAGTCCGCGGACCGATCCATCTCCACGGTTTCGGATCAAACCGAGTACAAGGACAGATCGGGGAACAGTCGAGCCGTTAGGAGAAGCAACAGCTTGTTGGAGTCGGCTACCACCGGAGAGGTTCCACGAGACTCGTCTCGTCGAATCGTCAGTCTTTTCGATTACGACCACGAAAACGAAGGTTGTAACGCTCATCCTGACACCAACTCGTCGTTTTCGACGTTCTCAACGTTCTCCAGGGATACCACCGTGCCCACCAATCTTGGCAGGTGGTACAAAGAAACGTCCGGTGGCCGACCGAGCGCGGCTAAACTTCGAAAGGAGAGTTTTCGTTCGTACGACAGAACGGACAAGATTCAAGAGGAAACGTTGGACGACGCCTCTACCGAGAAGAGCGAGAAGAGCGAGAAGAGCGAGAAGAGCGAGAACAACGCGGACAATGGCTCTATCTCCGAACGCACCTCTGCCTCTGTTTGCGATTCAAATACCAATCTGTTGGACGCGACCTCCAGCTTATCCGCCAAGTCGTACGAAACTTCGCCGACCGAGTCCATCTCCAACATAGTCGACTACAAGTCCGCGTACAAGTCGGATCCGTCGAGAAACTTCGAAAACAGGTTACTGGCCGCCGAAAATCTGATCAAGGAATCAAAGTTGAGAAACCTCGGACCGTCGATGTGCAACAAGTTCGATCCGAATTTGAGTTCCAGCTATCGAGACACGGACAAATGCGAGAAACGGTCGTTGATCTCGATCGCCGAGACGAGCGGTGTCTCGGCTATCCCGAAGCGACGAAGCTGCATCCCTAGCCTGAGACTGCGATCCGGATCGTTGACCAGGGAGCTGGGTACGGTGATCGATCGTAGAAAATCGTTCGCGGACTCGCAGGACGTGGCAAATCTTACCGCGCGGGCTCTCACTCCAGAAAAGTCGTTGTTGAGCAAGTTGTTCAGAAGCACAGGGAACCGAGAGATCGAGAAGGAGAAGGAGAAAGAGAAGCCAGAAAAGTCAAAGCAACGGCGGATATCGCGATTCCTGCGTCCTGATTTCTTCGACACGCCCAGAGAGGAGAGTCGATACGCGAAAGAGAAGGAGGCGCAAAAGGCAGCGGAAAACGAGCGGCGCAAATCTCGGTTCATCCGGCGAAAAAATGAGAATAAGGGATCAACAGCGATGGTAGGAACGGCAACGGCAACGGCAACGGCAACGGCAACGACAGCAGAGAGTACGGAAGGCAGCGTCGGGCACGAAAAGAAGCGGGAAAAGGAGCTGAAAAACGAAATTAATTGCTTGAAAAGAGATCGCCGATCGCGAGAACAGGACACGGATGCGGAACCTGACGAGTCTTGCGAGAGGAAAACGAAGACGAACTCGTCGGAGGAGGATTCGCGAAACGGTTTCTTGTACTCGTTGGAGAAGAAGCTCGAGAGACTTCGATGCAACGACGAGCACGGGGAACAGAAGAGAGCGATCGCGAAACCAGTGGTAACCAACGGAAGAGGAATCGAAAGCGGTGCGGCACGGGAACGATCCGTTCCTCCCGTCGGCTGTATCTCATCCGACGAACGCTCTACCGCGAAAAGAGCCGCCAGCGTCGAAGAGCTCTGTCCGTCGAGGAAACCGAACCAGAACTCCTCCAAGAGCAGAGTATCTTCGGTTCTGGGTTTGTTCAGAACCACGGACTCGAAACAGCTAGCGAACGGAACTCGATCGCCGAACGCGATATTGAGCAAACTGAAGAAAAGCCCGCCAAAGTTGGGGAAACCGAGAGATCCGATCGGTGGCGAAGACGCGACCACCGTTACCACCGGCAGCAAAATACCGACCAAGCTCGCCGACGCCGACGTTGACGTCGACGACGAGTCAACGAGAAAAATCGGTGACGCCAAGAGGCCGGACAAGACGGAGAAGCTCTCTTCCTCCTCTGAATCTCCTAAAAGATCGCCGGCAAAGGAGGGAACGAAACAAGACAGATCGTTAGCTGGGAAGGAAAAAAGAACGTGCCGCGAGAAGGAATCAAAGATTTCGATGGACAAAGACGTCGAGGAAGGATCGAATACGCGCGGCAAGCTGAACGATCGCGACGAGAAAGAATCCACGGAAAAGAGATCGACGAGCAAAGTGAAAAGGACGAATCGGTCGTCGGTGGAGAATGGCTCGACCACGGAACCGAGCAAACTCGAGGACGCGGAGAGAAAAACGAAGAAGCCGACCAAAAAGACCACGTCTCAAGCTTCGGAGAGCAACGACGCGGATGGCGTCAAGAAGAAAAGGATAGTCCGCGTCGTAAAGAAGGTTGCGAAGAAATCGAGCGATACCGGTGACGCTAATACAACCACGGAAGAGAAGGAAAAGGAAAAGGAAAAGGAAAAGGAAAAGGTGGTAAAAACGCGCACAAAAAAGAAGACGACGGTTATCAGCGGTGACAAGACTCCCGAATCGAGTCTTAGCGTTATTGGTACGAAAAACGGGAAAACGAAAGAGAACGGGCTAGAGCCGCAAACAGGTGGAAAATACTGCGCGCGTTCCGGTACCAGTGATCGAGCGAAACCCGGAGAGGACACGCCTCCGGTCGAACCGAAAACCGGTCAACCGGTTAGAGATCAAGAGTCTCAACGTCCAAGTAGAATCAATCTCAAGCTTGATTTATCCAAGATACCTCAACATTCGTTCAGAAATTCCACGTCCACGTCCACGCCGACGCCGAAAAAAGACTCGCCGAATTCGGCGGACAACGAGGATCTTCCCGACAAGTTGATGGAGTGCCTGTCGAAAGTGACGCACCGTGCCAGCATCACCGGTAACAAGATAATAATCGAGAAGCCGTTGCGCGCCAAAGATGTAGCCGAGTTGAAAAAAGAGGTGACCGAGTGCGCCAGAATCATCGAGAGCCACGCCGAGTCGATCGAACGAACGAAATCGGGCGAGCCGATATTTGGAAACGCGCTATCCGAGTCGACTAACGAATCTGCGGCCAACGAGCGAGCGACCGTTCCGAAAGAATCTCCGTTCGATTACCCGAACGAGCTGCTCTCCCCGATGGACGAGCCCGAGAGTTTCGATTCGTGGTCGATCAGCTCGGCCGAGTTGAGTCACGCACGGCCCGACTTGCATTCCCCAACCTCACCGACGCATTCGACGTTCGCCAAGAACGAGGCTAATTCCGAATCGGTGATCGATCGGATACGCAGACGAAGTTTCTACTCTCGTTTCAACGACAGACGAAGACCGTCGCTGACCGCTCCTCCACCTGGCGTCGGTCTACCGAGCAGTGCCACGCTGCCGCGGAAGTTCAGTTTCGCTGGACACAGGGAGCACCGGGAGCACCGGGAGCACCGGGATCGCGGCAGATACGGGACCGGATACGAATTAGCTTCGGTGCCAAAGACCGGTAGACGCGCCACGGACAAAAGTTATAGCTTTTACGACGAACAGCCCGTTAAGCTCGGCCGCAACAGATCTCTCGATCGTGCTCGCTTCTCGGACACTGGTTGCGTCGTCGATCTCAAGTCGCCGACCGAACATCTCACCGCTCTATCCTCTTCCTCCTCGTCTTCCTCCTACGATCCCCTCAGAAGGTACCTCAGGTCGCCGACCTTCGATCTGTCTGCCTCCAGGTCGAGATACCATAGCGTTGACTTCTCCGCGGACCCGGATCTAGCCAGTTACAGAACTCCCCTGTCGAGTTTGCTGCACGATTCAGGGATCGGTTTCTCTTCTTTGCCAAGGAAATACGGAACCGGTGTTTCAGAGCCCAAAACCGTCGAGTACTACGAGGAACTGCTAACGCCGAGTACCGCGGACTATTTACCGGCTAGGAGATCGCCCATGTTCACCGAGTATCCCAATAGATGCGAAAACGGATATTACAACGGAAATTTGGAACTGCGCTCGAACGGTGCCAAACGAAAACCTTACGCGGAGAACGCGGAGAACGCGGAGAACGCGGAGATGCTAGAGCTTTGCGAAAAGGGTGCCGCCTCTTCTGCAGCCTGCGAACAACGATCGACGGAACAGAGGAGGTAACCTCCGTTTCTTTTTTCCTTTTTTCTTCCTTTCTCCGTTCAACATTTCGTCGATACCTTTTTCGATACGATTTTTTGTTTCATTTTTTAGGAGCAACGATGACCGCGCAAGCGAGACGAAACTCTCGCCTTCGACGTCTGCGGAGGCGACCACTGATTCCGCTCGTCACGATCGCATCTAATTCCACTTCCGTGATAACCTTTTGCACGCACAAAACGATTACTCGACACTTTTCTTCATTGTACGCACCGATTCGTTCGATTCATCCGATTCATCCGTTTCATCCGTTTCATCCGTTTCATCCGTTTCATCCGTTTCATCCGTTTCATTCGATTCGGCGAATAAACGTTTGCGATAATTTTGAACAAAACCTCGGTATCGTATTTGTATACCGTATATGCGAGTGACTGCCAAGATTGAACGCTTCGTTGCGAAATTTCATTTTCGTTTCATGATCGTGTTCATTTTTTAAACGAATCACCGAATCTCAGCGAATATATTACTTTTTTTTTATTACTATTATTATTATTATTATTATTATTAATATTAATATTAATATTAATATTATTATTATTATTATTATTATTATTCCTGCTACGTTACGCAACCAAGACCAAAGAATCGATGAAACATCGTTTCGAGATTATTGTCTTTCGATCGTAACAAACGATCTTCTAGTCTGTTAATTTAGTCGATACGAAATTTCCATTAAGGTCGAAACTGACCGACCGTACCGAACACTTTATTTATCTTACCGCCGGTACGAGGCATCGATCGACGGGCCCAAACGACCGTGTCGTCTTCCTCCGAGATAGACCAAACGTATTTCTTCAACTGCCGCGTGTTTTTGCCCTAACAAATGTTATATCGATTGTTGAACGATATTCGTTATCGCAACTGTACCGTTCGTTCTAGGAACCTACTATCCAATGCTTTTTTCATAAGTTTCAAAGTATGCGATTGTAATAGTTGTATTCTTTTATTGCTATTATTATTATCATTATTATCATTATTATCATTATTATTATTATTATTATTATTATTATTATTATTATTATTAGTAGTAGTAGTAGTAGTAGTAGTAGTAGTAGTAGTAGTAGTAGTATTAGTATTATAGTAATAGTATAGTACTATTACTATTATTATAGCTGTATTATGTAAAAGTGTGCCTTAAACATGTAGCGACGTGAATAGTATTTTTTTGTAGAAAAACGCGTTTACGTTGTAATTGACAAATTCGAAGTATTCTATACGTACACGCGTTTTTGTTTCGTGTATGAGTTTTCTTTTCTCTTTTCTCTTCTCTTATTACACTTCTAAACGCGCGAACAGTTTTATTAGTTTTTATCGCAGTATTGATAGAAGTATAAGTAAAAGCATCGGCAACTTACGATAGCGAGTATTATCAAAGCTGATGACAGCTTGTAAAATATAAATGGTCGAATGACTGGAACGTCGTTGAAACGAGAACTATGAGTAACGAGTAAGAGTAACGAGTGCCTCTGTTATATCGAATGTTATAAATTTTCGCATTTTCGTCGGTAATTTAGCAAAGTGTGTTATCCTCGATTATCCGGAGCAGCGTTTCGCGTTGCTCCTAAAACTCTCCGAACTATAGTTCGAAAAGCGAATGGAAGGAACGATAGCTGCTTTTGTTCCTCGTCGTTGCCACGCAAATGTATCTTTCTATGTTCCCGCGAACAAGTTTTCGTTTCGATCGTTTTTTTTTTTTTTTTTTTTTCCAGAAAATCGTTCGAAATGTTGCAAGTGTTTGCTGAAAACCTCTGACCGATTAACCGCGGTCCTTTGCTTGTTATGTATGCGTTTTCTACTGGTATTTTCAAATAAATCACGCTATTCGAACGAGAATCGTTCGTCCGCCCATTGTCAAGTATCGATGTTCGTTTTTTTCCACGCGTCTCGAGCCGTGCGACGTTTCGATTCGACCTCTGACAATTGTGAAAAATTTTAGTGGCACTTTCGAGACGGCTGTTTAAAAGTCGTTCGACATGAATCCTGTAAAGCTACGATTTTACACAGAGAGATTCGAGAAAGAGAAAAAGTATTTTCAGCTGCAAGAAAAATTTATAGCCATAGCGCGAACCAAACCTCTGACTGGTAAGTTTTACGCAAAACATGACGCGATTCCAGCATCCCAAGTTCGACAGGAGTATGTCGATTTGATCGCGAAACGGTTGATCCTTTTGCCAAAGGATATTTACACGTTCAAGCCGCCAACGGTGAACATGGAGTACGATATACATTATACATGGATATAACGAGTAGAGATCGTTTCTCTGGAAACCAAACATTTTTCACACGATTCAAATTCTATAGATACGGCTGGTTCACCCAACCATTCATATCTCGAACGAACGATCCAAGGTTATATTTTCCCAAAAAACAATCAGATTTCATCGCTAACGAGCTTCGAATACGCCACGTTCAGAAAGGTTTACCGGTCGAGAAGTTCACCGGAATCCCGTTTAAAGTTTAAACATTAAAATTAAAAACGTGCAGCTGCGATGCAATCGTTGAAGCGATCCTCGGTAAAATTCAATATCGATGTTGTACCAAACCCGTTTCCTGGCAACAAACGCAACACCGATTCCGCTTCGACATGACATAACCCAACGAAGCCTGCGTACGCGCCGCTTACCAACATAGACTTTCCAGAGAAACGCCAGCTGGGACAGTGTCGTGCGATTTATGCGACTCGGTTAGGAACAAACGCGTGTTTACCCGTCTGAACCAACGGAAAAAATGATCGTTGATAAGGATTGATTCTTATACCAAACGTGAACATAAACGTGAATGGAACGGAACGGAACGAAACGAAACGAAACACGATCATGGCGGGAAAGGGTTTTTGCGTGAAAATACGACTGGAGCTACACGCCGTACGTATCATTGATTAATTTATCAATATAACGAACGACCCAACCATTCAACCATAAATATAGAAAATAACCTCTTTCAGATAACTTGTCCCGGTGTATGGCTGTGTCCTAACGGGGAAGTCGCGCTGCGAATAACCAGTCTCGGTTCCACCCTAGAATCTCACAGAGTATCACCAATTTTTCCACTATTATTTCACAACAAATTTAACTTTAAGAAAACTTTTACACGGCTGGCTGCTTTGACAGAGTTGCAACGAAATTTGGAACAAGAATCCTTCTACGCGGAATTGATACAATGGCTTAGTCCGTGTAACCAGATCATCCTCTTGGCTACTTTCGAGACCAGCTTGGCGGATCTCCTCTACCCGGTAACATACTGTAAACGTTTACTAGCCGGAGTCGACGTCGATCTGCTCATGGACCCGAGCAAATATTTTCCCGTTAGTATTCCCCATCCTTTCTTCCTTTCTTCCTTTCTTCCTTTCTTCCTTCTTCCTTTTTCTTTATACACGCATCGTTAACCGACACCTTATTGACTCAACTATTTCTACAGGGTATAATAGCGCCTAAAATCGAAGTATCGACGAAAACTGTTATAGAAGAAATAAAAACTATGTACGACGCAAGCTTCGACAGAGTATACGTGGTGAACCCAAAAATGATCGACTCTAAGGTAGAATCTTTACGATACGTTTTGTTAACATCTATTTTTAACTTCATCGAATTCATCTATTAATCGATCGATCGATCGATCGATCAATTTGGATCAATGAACGTAATCGTTTTCAGCAAAAATGTTGCGCTCACAGGAAACGACCCGTCAAAGGTATTATCAGGCAAAAGAAAGTTTGTCATAGTCGAGCAAAAGCTAAAGCTCAAGCTTGCGGACCGTAAGTACCGATTCGTTAAACGAGTCGTTAAACGAATCGAATCGAATCGAATCGAATCGAATCGAATCGAACCGAACCGAACCGAATCGAATAGTTCGAATCCCACAAACACGTATGGAGCGTAAATATATTTTCGCAGTGCGAGCTATCGATGCGAGTCGTGTAACGTAGAATACTCGTATCAAGACGAACCGCCTGGAACCAACCACTGTTACCATTCGACGAAACAAAAATCAAAGTGGCTGAACAACGTCCGCACCATCGATACCGACGTCGTCGCACCACCAACGAATCATCGAGTTCCCTCTCTTTGCACCAACATGCACGTATTCGACAGCTGCCCCGTCTGTTTCAAGTACAAGTGTTACTTTTCCTGCGAATGCGATGGTGTCTTTCCCAACAGATCGATGAAAAATTCAGCGGCTCTGCACGGTTACGAGCGTCGATGGTGTCGCGCTCGTCCACCGGACGATACCTTCGATTCGCGCGAACCAATCTTTACGTAAGTCTGCCGTGCACCAGCCACTGATTCTCTTTAAAACGGATAACATAACTTGTTCTTGCAGAGCATCGCGACCAACGGGTTCGATATCTTTAAAAGTGGAACGTAAAGTTCCATTGGTCGAAAACGAACGAGTACGTTCCAATTACTTCTAACCTGTGTTCTTTTGTCGAGTGAAATTGAAAAACAGGGAAGAACAGGGGAAAAAATATTTTTAGTATTTCAGAATCCGATCCTTTCGATCCGCGACAGTAAAGACGAAACGGGCCAAGTTTCGATGCAACCTTTTTTTTAATATTTCATGCAACCTCGTAGAAAAGATTAAATCGGTGAAACGCGAAACAACCTCGGTTGTCGAACGCTAAGGGTAAGGTGAACGAGTTCGAAGGGTACTTTAACATTTTACGTATACTCGTCGCCCTACCAAATACATCGGAGTTCCCGCAACCCTTCGACCACGAAGACGCACCGATTTTCTCAACAGTGCCGGACACCTTAAACATATTCCACGACCCTGTGGCGTCCATGCTCTCAACGAGGCGCTTTCGTTTCCGTTGGGCGTGACTGCGATCCAACCTACCAACCGATAAATATATACAATTATACGGGATAAAATTGTTGCAACATTTGTCGATTAGCTTTCGCGTCGGTCAACTCTCTGGTCAAATTACCTGCATTGGACAGTACAACGTCTGCGGCAGATTCATTTTCCACCCCAGTTATCTTCATATCGCTCGACTTCAATTTTGGCCATACCTTCAATCGTTCCGGATCGTTGGTAGGTACGACGAATGCTTTAGTTTCTAACAATCGATCGTAAATCTCGTCCGCATCGATGGTGTGACACATGGTCAAAGGTAATTCGTTGCTGGCGAACAGTGTACATCTGTTTCGTATAAAATAAGACAAAAGACTCTCGAGTACAATTATTTCAAGCTAACTTTACGATTGCATACAGCAATCTGTATTCGAAATACGATAATACACGAATCAAGTACCGAATAAAGTATTCTCCTTCGAGATAGTCTAATCTTCCCATACCAGCCACGAACACGGTTTGTTTCGGTTTCAAAATGAACGTTCTCGGTGATACGATTCGTTGCGGTAATGTTAACAACAGTTCATCGGTCGTTAGCAAATCCAGTATTTGATCTCTCTGAACAGTACCCGGTGTATCGTAGCACCAACGACTTTGTTCGTACTCTGGTCTAGATTCGTCAAAAGCAAGCTTTCTCGACATGAACGTATGCGATTTTTCTGAGAAAAGATCGTTGCTCTCCTTTTCCTTCGAGTCGTTTCGAAACGTTCTACCAACGTCACCTGTGTCAAACCAATTTCCGATAAAGATCGATAGAAATAAACAGATTTGAAATTAGTCATCTACCTTCATCTACCTGCTAGCGTCGCAAACTCCATTTTCCCTGTTGTTTTAAACTGATAATTCCTATAATTTAACTCTTCCGTTCTATAAAATTGTTCTTTTTTAAGTCTCTCTATCCTTAACCAACGTTTTTCGTCAGTCGGATTTAAGATTGGAAACTTTAATAAACTTAACGTTGTTCCTGGCCAAGCGGATACCGTAGCACGTTGTACAAGATCGACAGCTTGTATTTTGCAATAGTCTGAATTCAATAAGGCATTGAACAAGGAAGATTTTCCAACGTTTGTACACCCGACCAAATAAACGTCTCCTATGTAAATAAATGTCGACGATGAGATGTAAAATATTAAAAATCAAAAGATAAAAGATAAATGAAAAAGGGAAATTGAGAATGAATAAATATTATCGACGCGACATTTATACAACCTTTTTTTATCTCGTTAAAATAGAACGACGTATAAATTAGGTACCTTTATATCTCCACTTGTACTGTAACTTATTTATAAGCTGCTCTACGCCGTATCCAGTTTTCGTGGATGTAAGTTGTACGTGTGTAATGTTTGCTCTTTTCACACCGGTCACGTTCACTACGGTGTCTAATAAGAGCTCTTTGGCTTTATCGATAAATAAGGCAGAATCCTTGGGCAATAAATCGACTTTGTTTCCGACAAGGTAAATCGGGGTAAAAGGATGCATGATACTCTTCAAATCGGGCCAAATGCTACAAGGGAAATCGGTAAGATCTATTATCAGAACGATGGCGCATTTTTTACTTTTAACTATCCTCAACAATTTTGGATAATCATCGGTCGACACGTTCACTTCTAAAGCTGTGTTGTAAAATTTTAAAAAGTGACACCGCTGACATATCATAGACTTCAAGTCTTCGTCGTTCTTATACGAAAACAATTCTGTCGGTAAATATCCAGCGATCGATGGATCTTTACAATGCAACAGAGCACCGCATCCGCCACAGGGTACGGAACTAACTTTTGAATCGGGATCCGATGTACCGTAACTTTTACACAAATTTATATCGATCGAAGTATCGTCGAACTCTTCGTAATCGGTCATCCACGTGTCTGGAACTTTCTCCAGCTTTCCTTCCGACGCGTGGTTCGACCCATCGTTTTCTTTAAAACTTTCAAAATTGAATCGACTGTTACCGCTCGAACCACTCTTCTTTACGTTCAAGTATTTTTCGTATAAATCTTTGTATTCTTCGTTCAATGAATTCATACTTGTTTCTTTGGTATCGTCTTGCCTCGAATCAGTTATTTCGTACGAATCTACAATCGCGTACGGCATTTCGAAAATCTTTCGTTCTTTCATATTTTCATCGATACCATCTGCTCTCTTCTCTTTAAAAAATTCTGTCTCATTTTCTCCTTCCCTTTGATTATTCAGCATAACGCTAAATGCAGGTCGAAGGATAGTATTTTCGTACCTCTCTTTTTCTGCGAGTTTGAATTTCTTTATTTCCAACTTCTGACGTCTTTTATACCCCATTCTTACTTTGTCACGATCCAAATAATCACAATACACCAATTTATCCCGGAGAGCCAGAACTTTTGGATCCGCTTCAAATTGAACGTTTCTGTACAAAATTGTTTGCCCGAATCGTCTTAAAACCAAACTGTTGCATACTCCACGAGTATGTAATCGACGCAACCAAAATCGAACCCTCGAAATTTGCATGTTGATTTACACAAACATACAATACCGACGATTAACGATATCGTATCATATAAAGATATACATGTACCTCTTCCTATGATCTACCAACATTAAGATAATGCTTCTCATCTTATAATTAAAAAAAAAAAATGTACAAAAGTTAGCGTGAAAAATCAACAATTATTACATTTCTTTATTTTACATTCAAAAGAAACATTTCGAAAAGAAACACGTCGACTTGTTAAAATTATACATAACCTACAAATGGTACACGCACCTTAAACGACACAAATACCCACGTGAACCGGACTACGAATCGAACGAATCGAACAAATCGAACCTATCGCGAGTATCGATAGTACCCACCATTGACAATAGTTGACAGATTGAAAATGGAAAATTAAAAATTAAAGAAAATTAAACAACAATTGACAACGTGTTTCCATTTCAAAGATATGTTGCTTATTTAAATTCTTATATTGTATAGTATATAATAAATGTAAAAACTTTCTTCGATGCCTATTAACAACCTCGATTCGTTTCATATGCTTTCGATCGATACCTCGATTGAGCTCGTATCTGAACACTTGCGGTTCAAAGTAATCGAACAAACAGATTTCAATCGGTTAACGAATCGATGTATTTTGTATAAATGTATAAATGTATAAATGTATAAATGCTCGATTACCATATTATATTGGCAATATAATAATTAACCATAATTATAGACCATAATCGAGCAAAATATCGAACGTTTCGTACACACCTAACAAGCAGTAACAGTTTATGCAACGTTTTCTTTCTTATTTCTTATCGTTTGTTACTCGTTACTTATTGTTTTTATTACTTTTAAATAATGTTATACATCCTATAAAGAACATTCCGCTATTGCTGGTGTATCCGCTTTGAACAGCGTAAAGAAAAATATAAGAACAGGTTAGAAGGTGGGGAAAAGGTGTACGAACACAGTACGTACGAACCGTGTCAGTCGAAGACACAAAAGTCGGTCAGGGTTGAATATCGGAATCTCGGCACGTAAGTACATCGTGTCACGAAATACTTGCAATGATTTTTACCTATTCTCAATAATCTTATTCCCAACATTCTATCAATAACAAACTTTTGCTGCGTGACTCGATACACGTTTGTCGTAGTCCGCAGACCGTACAACGTACTGTAAATAAAACAACGATTTACCGAATTCAACAAAAATCAACCTATCTGTTTTTCACCGAATCATAACGAATAATTTAATTATAAATATACGTGCATCGCGACAATATACAAATGTATGTAGCTTTTCATTAAATTATAGCCAAACAACGTTTAAATAAATCATTTTTTCCCTTTTTCTTCTTTTTATGCAACTTACGAAATCGATATATGTATTTATTATGGATACCCATACAATGTACATATGCTCAGAAACTGATGCATGCCTATTAGCTACAGATGGCACAAGTGTCTTCCTTGTGAATTATTTGAGAGATTCAAAGATACATTTTCATAGGCAAAAAAAGAAAAAAAGAAGAAAGAAAAAAGAAAAAAGAAAAAAGAAAAAAGAAAAAAGAAAAAAGAAAAAAAAAAGAAAAAAAAAATAGGAGAAAAATCATACTATGAAAATGATAACATAACGAAGTGCTGTATATTGAATTGAACTAATACGTAAATGTATATGTTTTGTTATAACAATTTTCATACAAATAGTAAAAAATGAATGAAAACTATGAATCATGATACGTAGTAACGTTGTAATAAACTTTACACGTTTGTCTCATCGATTTGGCATTAAGATAGTTCAACACAAAGAAAACACGTACAAACGGTAGTCGATAAAGAGTACGTGATTGGTGACATGTATCAGCACGAGGTCGTCGAGTTTAACTCGTGTCAATCGCACAGAGGTCGTCCAATTTCTTTGGCGGTGTCGATTGGAAAAGAATAAAAAGAATAAAAAGAATAAAAAGAAAATAGGAAACAGAGTTTGGTGAAGGTTAATTTACGGGACCGAAACAACATTAGGGTAAAATATTCGTAATGAAACTTTATTCGTAAAATATTTGATTTTCGATGGACGAAAGAATGAAGGCAGAAGCCAGGAGAAAGGACAAACGTTCCGAAAGCCATTGATCGGGAAAAAGATGGAGCACGTTTCGTTGTCGGAGTAAGGCCTAGGACACGGGAAGCGGCTTCGACCGCGTCGGCAGCTCGCGAATTAACCGACGTAAAGATGATGTACCAAATCACGGTAGCCGAGTCGGCTGGCGACTCGAAAAGAATCGTTTCGTACGTCTCTAGACATAAGCGCGTGGTTTCGATCATAAACGGCGTACGTCTATGTGTACATGTGTACATGTGTACACGTGTATATGTATATGTATAGGAAGGTAAGTAGATGCATAAAGAAGGTACACGAGATCACGCGCATGCAAAGCTATACATACACATACACATACACATACACATACACATACACATACACGTATGTATAGATATGTAAGTATAGATGGTAACGCGCGTTACGCGGAGTTGTTATTCTCAGGAGGCTAGATGGATAAAGGGTGAAGGAGAGCGAGGAGAATCGGGCGACAACCGAGAAAATATTGCGGAGGGTCAGAGTCTCGTGTTCCGTTGCCAACTACCGACAAAACCATTCGAACCAATTAAATTCACTATACTGGATCGTGAGAAAATGGAAAATTCTTCGAAAAATGCTTATTTTTGCTTTCACTTTATTTTTCAATAGAATCTCGGATAAACTTGGACCCGCGTTCACGAATAATTTTCGAATGGTCTCAAAATATCGAAACGTTACCTGGAAATTTAATATTTTACATTCTCTCTCGAACGTTACATAATTTTCAGTTGGTTATCACCGATTAACCGAGTTTTTCTTTTAATTACGTCTATATCGAATAACACGAATGCGAGCATGCTTTTAGGAATGATGCAACAGATTCGCCTCGTGTCGGGGACACGAGATATAAGATCACGCGAATATACGTACCACCAACGACATCCTCCCTCCGCTCGTTGATACGTGAACAGTGATCGGTATCACGACCAGCCAATAACCTATTCGAATTCTCAGTGAAACAAACGCACCTTGGAGAAGCACCGTTATTATTAACGTCTTGTCAATGTCTCGTCGATTTCTTGCATAGATTTCGTTTTATCCTTTCAACGAACCATTCCATTCGTGCCTTTATTCGTTATTGAACGCTTCAAACTTTCCCTTGATTCCCTATCGGTACTGAATTTGGTGTGGCCATACAAATACGTACCTAAATGTTTTTTGTTTTTATATCTTAATTCTTGTTTTTTAATTAGAAAAGCTAGCGCCGTTGCTAAACGTTACCCAACATAATTTAATTGATAACTAAATTTTTTTAAATACACGCAAAAATTAAGATTACACAAACGGCATTAGTTTTACCGTAAACGAATTAGAATCTACATATGTCAAGTCTGCGCACAGTTGGTTCTTCTAGCAATAGAGGCCGCGGGAAGTGTAAATCGGTAAACGCTTCGCTTCTATGAATTCTCTTTCGCTTCCACGAAAATAAGAAAAAAGAAAATTTCAATTTCAGATCCAAGGACACAAATCGTGACAAGAATTGAATCGTAAATTGTTCAAGCGAGTTAGAAGAAAACGCGAACCGTTCAAAGTTTAAAATGGTCCTTTAGGTTTTGTCACCACGGGACTGATTTTCAGAAAAGGAAAACGACAGACTACGGACACTCGAGGGTCGAGGGCATCATAAATTAGGCCCTTCTTGGCACTGCATCGTGGGCCAGAGGAATCGATCGTTTTGCGACTACTGAAATTTTCGACTATGGCTGAAAAATATACATGTATACGTATATACATATGTATATCGTAGGTATACAGTGTAGGTATACGTATGCTATACAAGTATATTTTGTGGTATTCTCTAATTCTATATGTATAAAATATAAAAATCGACGAACTATAAATACCGGAACGCTCCAGCTTGTCTGTTCTGCTCGAATCGATGCGAATCGTGACACAGGCGGTTAAACCTCTTACACGACTAAAGGTTGTAGGTGTGAAACCTTTCCAACACGATTCCCCGTTGCGTCGACCAACTTTTTGGTTCATTCTCAGGATCGTACGTGTCATCGATTGACCGATATAATAAACGCGAGCTTTAGGATGGAGTAGAAACACAGAGATCAAATTTTTTGATTCGTCGGGTACCTGTTCGTATATGTATTATTATCGGAGAAGAAACAACGGAACGGCAAGTTGGCACGTTCGTCTTTGGTAAACGGTAAACATTAAAGAGCTATCTGCGACGCGTAAATTGTGCCGCCGTGCATACAGTATCGTTTAGTTTGTGGAATATGTATACCTAGGTAATGAAGCGTATGCGGTATACGTGCGGTACACGTGCACACCCAGGGATAACAATAATTAGGCAGGTAGGATGGATATCGGACTTGTTTTTTAAATTTCGATTCTGTTCGAATCGCGTCGTGTCGAATTAATTCGCAGCCAAGGAAATTCAACCGCCTTTAGATCGTTTTGTTTGGTTGGCATATTTCACGACGCGCTACGTGTTTGCGCGTATACATGTATAGGAAGGAAGGTCTTCTATCGTTTGCGTGGCCTGTTTGTTTATCCACGTTAGAGTCGGAAAGGCGACGAAACTGGGTCTCGAAATAACTATGCAAATGCGCGTTCGGTCACAGACGAATGGCCAGTTGAACGTTATGCCGACATTATCGATCCATACATATATTATTATACCTACATACATTGTATTGTAAGTATTATGTTTTCCTATTTTCCTATTTTCCTATTTTCCTATTTTCGTCACTGTTTTACTTTCGAACGAACACCTTTTTTCTCCTATTGTCGTTACGCTTCGAGACTAATTGTAATCTCCTATTATTTTTCGCATTGATTCGCAGCATCGAACGAGCAACCGAAGCGTTTAATACGATTACCGAGTACCGTTAATTCGGTGTTGCTACCACTGAAATGGAACAGGTACACCAATGCTACTACGCACACGTAGTCACAGATCAATGATGAAAAAGTATCGTTGTATCAGCGTAATATGTAGAGATAACGTTACCAACGCATAGCTGCAAACCACCCTCTATTCTTTTTTACTATCCTTTTCCATGCGAACCTCTTTTCAATCCTCATTTCCTCGTCTCGCCGAATCCTGTCTGTTCTCGATAACATTTATTACAAAGTAAACTCGAAGAAATATGTTTCTTCTCTCAATTGCGGTTCACTTTTTGACAAGCGAAGTATGTATAACCAAGATAGGTCCGAATCGCATTTATGCGTCTGGCATGATTCCCGGGTTTAACGTATCGTTATAAATATCGTCTATGCTAGCTGGCTTTCTTGCCTCGAGTCGCTGGTACGTTTCAAAGGTAATTCACTATCATTTAACCATCCTGTGTCGTTACAATCGATCGTTACCAGCCAATTAATTTAGTCGTTTCAGTCGTTTCAGTCGTTTCATTCGCAATAATTCGAACGATTTCAATCGGGAACCATTATTTTACTTTATTTTATTTTATCTTACTTTACTTTATACATACGTAGAACATTTAAAATAATCATTTCAAATAATCAAAAATGTACAGACACCTATAGATAATATCTACTGTTTATTTATTATACGAGCTTATCGATAACGATGTTGTTGATGCCGTGCAATAGTCGTAATGCGATAGTAAAACTGACAACGTGCGATACGTTAACCTATCCCCTCCCCCGGAAATTCGTTTGGTTAACTAAACGTGTCCTCGTTCAAAGGTCACGTAAATATGAAAACCCGTACAACGCGCAAACCTCGTTCTTTGCAATATTCCAGATAACGTTCATTTCAAATTTCCGATTGATCATCGAAAATGTGTGAAAAAGTAGAAAAATATCGCTTTAAAATAGTCTCGCGGTACGCTTATTCGAACGGTTCATTATCACGAGAGAACAGAAAAACGAAACACCGTTCTTCGTTTAATCTTATCGGCTTCGCTCGAAGGAAAATATTTACTATTTCCCACTCCAATCTGGTACTATGTACACGCGTTGAACGAACGGAATTCGAACGAGACGAATACCATCGAACGGAGGGTGTTGAGAACCTTTGCTGCTTTGTAACATTGGTAGAACAAAATTTCGGAACGATTCCTATGGAGTCTGATTTTGAAACATTCGATTTTCGGAATCCCGATAACAAAATGCCATGGAGTTCGTTCGTACCAACTGAGAAGAAAAAGGGAAAGGAGACAATAATACCGAGAATATAGCCATGATGGAAATACATACTTTATACTTACACGTCGGTTGCAATAAAGTCAAGGCTGTAGAGACCGGTGCAACTGCTGCGGTAGTACCTGTTCGATGTTTCAACGATTCGATCGTCGAGCAATGTAGAACGCGGTAAAGTTATGAAAGTCATCAAACTCGCGAGAAATTGGGCGTGATCGATACCATCGGTCTTACTCTCGGGTCAAGCAAGTTCGTTGGCTTTTTTTTCGCAGAGCTCTCTCTCTCTCTCTCTCTCTCTCTCTCTCTCTGCCTTGCGATAATTCCTGTCTTCTTAAATATCGCTCGGTCCGCTAGCCTTCTAGGCAAGTTACATACTTCTTTGATCGTAGAATGCTTGCCCCGAGTAACTCCGCGATTCTATTTTGCGGTGTTTCGAGGTACATAACACCGCGACAGTTTTTAAGTTTTTCAAACACCGATCGACCAATCGGTTTCGTTCTCGCGCCTTCTTCTCTGTACAATTCGTAAATGTATTTAGCTGTCCTTGACGTGGCGCAAAATTGAACCGTGTGTCGACGAATAGTCCAAACGACACGTCTAGAAATAAGTCTGATGGGCAAATTCTGAAGAGGTCGTTGTTACGATAGTCCAAGACCTCGACCAATCTACTCGTCACCAGGAATTTACAATTGATTCTAGTGCGCAGCGATACAAACCTTAGATAATGATCTGTTTTTTAACAAGGTTCGTCTTACGATGCTTCGCTATCGATGACACTTGTTTCGCGTGATTACCTCTAATTGTAAATTATATTTGCGCGATAGCAATTAGTTATATTTACACGGTTGCGTATACACACTGGAAAACGGCAGATAAGCTCGATCAGCTAGTATGCATGCGCCTTTAATCTTACGATACCAACTGACGAATTATATTATGTATATTTGTATGCTGCGTAGCGTAAACATTGCGCGCGCGTGTTCGCTCGTGTGTCAGCCTGTTCACAGTCCCTACGTTGTTGCCGGCGCCATCGTAACCAATGCGTGCGCGATGTTGGATGCGCGATGTCGCATCACTTGATCCGATTTAATGTTTCAGACCTACCATTCGCTATGCTTTTTTTAACACCTATCCAACCGATTTTCTTCCTTTCCTCGTTTTACTGTTACAATTATTAAACGCATGTACTATTAAACATCAAACAATTGAAAATTGAGCACAGAGTCGGGATGTAACGGCGGGGCGTTCGATTCGTGACAGGATTAAACGAATTGCGAGACAACAGTTTCCAAAAGTTTCGAATATCTATCTAACTAAAACTGAATTATTTCTATAAACTTTTTATTTCTACGCCACTTCTTTTTCCGAAGTTCAAAAAAGAGAATACATCGAAAGTCTTCCGTGAGATTCGCATTCGATAGAAGAGTTGTTCAATGATTGAATATTATACGGAAGACCTTGAATAAAGAGAAACTTTTGCGTGTCCTATAATTTGACCTTGAATCGTGGATCCACGTGCTGCGTGAATTCGTGCCCCTCCTTCGATGCTCGACGCTCCAATATCATTCCCGTTTCTTTTATCTATGTTGCTTATGGATCGACCAACTCGTGAAAAAATTTATTTCACCGGCGATTTCTTTCCGAAAATATCTCGTTTTACTTTTCAATAACAAACTCGCATACCCACGTGAGTTGTTACGAGCAAATGCTGAGAACAAGGAAAATGAAATCGCTTCACGCTCCAGTATAGCCTATCCAGATCGCTCTCGTTCAGTCGATATAGTATTTACCAAGGATAAAAATATCCTTCGTCGATTAGCCTATCGTTTTTAACAAATTACATAGATTTATCGTTGTTACGTTTGTCGAATATCGAATTCCTGCCACGCAGTGCAGTATGTAGCTCCAATTGTCAGGATCTTTTACCAAATTCGTTAGTCATTTCTTGCTATATGTTAGTCAAGCTTTTCCTAAAACATAGAGATACGAATAAAAATTGACGAATTACGTAACGTATACGCGTCTCGTATCGCATCGTGATCGTTCTCCTTTAGCTTCATCACGGATACGCACACACATGTTTTTCTATGTTATGTATATCTTTCTCCCTTTCGTTCTCTTCCCCCTCTCTATCTTTCTTTTATCGTTACGATTTTAAACAAACCATTTCGCTGGACATTCGACGTTCAAAAAATATATACTTTCGCATATAACGATCGATCGGCTTCGATTCGATTCGATTCGATTCGATTCGATTCGTTGTTTAAGAACTCGGAAATTATTCTTACCTTATTCGAACCTGTTTTCATTTTCGCGAGCCGACACGGAGCCAACTTTGCGGAACAAATATGTAAGCGGACGTTTTTATAAACTTGGCGAAACGGCAAGAGATCGAGTAAATCGATAATCACGATTGAACGAGTCACTAGTTACCAAGGAATGACGATATGTAGCTCGTTAAAATTAATCAATTCGACGCTTTTGTCTGCTTTGCGTACCAAGACTGACGTAATTAACTGGATAAATTTCTACGAGTCGCGATTTCGTGACTATTTTAGTTTTACGAATATTGGGCTATAATATAAGTTGTCCTGTATCTGTTCAGAGTCGATTTCGATGATGAATTTTATGCGAAACAACGCATCGGAATAAACACTGGAAGAAACGAGACCGCGATTATGTATTTACTTTGGACATTAATTGGTTAGGTTGAAAATTCTAGACTAGTTGCTCGCACGAGAAACAAACAATAAGGTATGAAACGATAGATATACCTGCATACGTATATCTATGCATGTATTTATGTATGTAACGAAGAATAAGAAGTGCCGAGAAAATGTCTTGTACAGTCGGATTATTTTGCGTAGCATCGGCCCTGTTGGTAACGCCGTGTTTCCTGGCATCTCCCTCTCGTCCTTCGCTCGTCCCCCAAATTACATACGCCTTCTCCCTTGGCACCTGCTTACATCTTCAACCTTGGTTTACCTATAGCCCCGAAACTGCTCCGAATCGTCTCCCTTAGATCTCGCTATGGTATGTACACCCTAGCGTAACTGTTTCATCTTCAACTCTTATTTCGGCTTTCTAAGCGCCGGTAAAACGTCAATGTAACTTCGACAGAAATGTATGTAAAAACTGGAAAAAAGTTACGTCAATCGATAGAATCGTACACAGGTATTGTAGGTGATCGTAGGTGATTGGTGTTGGTTCAGCGGGCACGGTCCAATAGCTTGTCACGTGCAGAAACCGGTTCTCGCTGTTATTTTGTCCGACCAAACACTGTCCTTTAAATTTTCTATTTAAACGAAAAATCTGTCGAGTTATCGCTCCTTCCGATTCATTTGTTCAAGTTTCCCGTAATAATAATAGTTGTTCTCGATGTTCAAAGTGTACGTAATTTTTAACAAATTGGTAACCAATCTTCTACAAAATATCCAAATCATAATCTATTATTTGTTTATATCAAGGAAATACGTCGACCCGATTGTGCAACGATGGAAAAAAAACGGAACAGAATATAATGTATTTCTTTTCTATTTGATCTTGATAGATATTCCTAAATCGATGCGTTATTATGATTAATAACGGGAATAATGGAACAAGGATAGTAAAATATGTACATATGTATTATGATAAAGCGGTAGCTCTTTTTAGCTACGCGTCCACGTGTACTTTGCACGAAACATGAAATCGGAATAATAAAAAGAAACGAGAGCGTAGGATAATGTTTGACCTAATCGACCGGTTGCTCCGTATTCCCGACTCACAAAAGTTCCTACAAACCAATTTTAACCTAAACGTCCAACGGCCAGGTAAACAATTAGCTATACAAATTTACGTAATAATAATACGGCTAATAAACTTACGACGCAATACCGCGTTTATTATACGGGCAACAAGTTCGTACGATGTCGACCGGTTGAAAACAAACTTCGATGGCCGACACGAGCCTGCGCGTAGCGTAAAAATTATATACGCTGGTATATATGGTGTGTTTGTGGTATGCGTGCGTTCAAATGACCAATACCATCGAATCCCGAGCAATAATTCTCATCTATCCCCCTTCGTTTCTCTTTCTGATACACTCCGTTCTTTATCCTCTCACCCCGTATTCATCTTACCGGGCACACTCTTCGCGTATACAATACAAACAGCTAACCTAGTATGTACTCCGTCTCAGTCGTCTCTCTCTCTCTCTCTCTCTCTCTCTCTCTCTCTCTCTCTCTCTCTCGATCCTTTTTCTATGTCGCGCGTGATGTTGTACGTGGCCATTGTGCGCGCGCATCTCTTCCCAAAACAACGCACGCTACGACTATGTACCCGGTGTCATTTCCCGTTCCTGTATACTTCTCTGGCTCTGATCCCTTGTAACGCGGGTATAAATGATGCTAGATGTTAACATTTCGAGT
Organism: Ctenoplectra terminalis; assembly: GCA_019453375.1. Classification (NCBI taxonomy): domain Eukaryota; kingdom Metazoa; phylum Arthropoda; class Insecta; order Hymenoptera; family Apidae; genus Ctenoplectra; species Ctenoplectra terminalis. The sequence continues at coordinate 22,080 of SMSQ01005764.1, read as the reverse complement.
AGCTAATCCAACTATTGAGCTAATAAACGCGTTTGGCTCGAACTATTCGTCAAAACATTCACGAAGAATCTTACGCGCGGAATGGCGTTATTACCGGCAAGTTAATTCGAAACATACGAGAACGATCAGTGATTCTCAAGCACTATCGATTGGTTTGCTGCTGAAAAAAAGAGATCAAGAAATAGCGAGTAGATCGGAGAGGAAAAAAATTAGAAAACAGAAAAAAGTAGGTTAAATCTGTTTAATTATCGGATGATCAATTTGAAACGTAACATAGGATTACTCGTTTCGATCACAATTCATACCGGATACTAAACAAACTAAACATACCAACTTTGTTTAGTCACGCGATAGTCGAAATCGTGATCAGTTATAAAATATTTGTGGCGAATCTACTGAAAATAGAGTGGCAAGTAAAGTAAAAATTTCATCATACGATTCGGCAATTACGTGGCTGCAGTTGATCGGTCGTGTCCCTTGGAGAAGCAAGAGAGCCCCTGCTCTGGTTAGGAGCTACGCGACGCGACGAGGTTTCCGAGGGCGTTGACGAAGTTGGCCGATGCTACGTAGAAGCAACGGAAAGGCGAGAGGATAGTGGTGGTAACGATAGCACGGTGGGGATAGAGGATTCGTCGATGCTTGTCGAAAACTTTGGTGCAGGAGAGCGGAGGGGCTGTTAGTAAGCGAAGCGGCCATCTTGCCAGGATTCAGTCGGAAACCAACTGCCGAGCAGTGAGGGAAGGTAAACGAAAAGACCCGATGTGTTAGCCGAAGGATTTTTAATGCGCTTCCGAGCCCGGTTACCGCTACGTGTGAGAGGCTGTGCGATACCGACAACGGAACTGCGACCATCCACACATTTTCGCGTACGGAGAAACTCCAGTTTATCCGGCGAGAAGTCTCGCGATAGAAGTGGAATCGAGAGAGCGAAGATAGACCAAGTTTCAACTTCAACGCTGGGCAAGAAGTCGAAGAGGAATCGAGAAGTCGTGCTGAAATTTCGATTTCTCCGAAATAGAAGGTGTACGTGTTGATAACATCCTGTCGGATCGAAGGCAGTGGCCAGACGGAGTTGTTCTATCCGTTCGGATCGTTAGAAACGGTGAACAGAAATAAAAGTTGATGAATCTGCGGAACAGTGGAATAGCGAACCAGCGAACCAGCGAACCAGCGAGAAAGAACTAAAGGAAAAGCATAGTGTCAAAGTCTGTGATAGTATTTATTTAAACGATTCACCTTCAACGCGTATCATCTATCACGATAACATCGTTTGTCGCTTGTACGTATAAGCCATAAGAGTAGAGAAGCAGAGAAGCAGAGAAATAAATAGCCTTTATATATTTATTTATATCTGTGATACCGACGACACTCATATACATCGAGCTATCTCAAGAGAGAAAAAGCGAGTGGCAGGGAGAAGGAGAGAAAGAGAGGAAAAAAGAGAAACTGTGTGTGCGTGTACGTGTATGCGTGTGCGTTGCGTGTACGGTAGGTAGGTGCGCGCGCGCTCCGCGCGCGTGTGTAGATTGGTAAAAGGTGAAGACAGAATTGTGGGACGCAAAAAAAAAAAGAAGAGTCAAAACACGTAGCGGAAGAAAGAAACAATTTAGAAAATTGATATTGCGGGAAAGGAAGATTATATCGGTACCATAGTGGATATAGATGCCCTTTGTATATCGTATATACAACTGATTCTTTTTTTACAATTATTGATGCGTTGAGAAAAGAAAGAAGGAAAAAAGGGAGAGAAAGTTTATTATTCGTTGAACAAGAAAGAAAAGAGACTCGAAGAAAAGGAAGAAGAAACACAAGCGGTACACGGAGCTTCGTTTCGGTATTATAAGAAAATACCAGTTCCCGTTTTTCGCTTTTTCCTCAACGTTGAACAACCCAGCCAAGTGGCTGTGTCGCGTGCAAAAATGGTGGAGAAAATTTTGGAAGAACGAGAGGACGGGTGTCAAGAGGCTGTAAGAGGTAAGGACATTTTATCCCAGCTCGATATTAATAAAGTTCATTTAAACGCGAAACGCAAACATGTTGATGCTCTGAAATCAATCGTGAACATTTTTATAATTTTTCTCAGTCTTGTCACGAATGATTTGAAACAGTGCGATGGATAACTCGGTTCGTTTTAACTTAACCTTTCCCTCTGTGCACTTGGGCAGTACACTTTCTCCCGAATAAACTTTTCACACGTTTATTTCAAAACTGCTCCGTTTTCATTGCAAACTTGGTCGCTGTTCGAAAAAGATAAATATAATTTTGCTCGAAATCTTTCGCATTTAATTTATCCAAAAAGAATCCAAATATTCCGTATATGTAATCGTGTAAGGTGACATAAAAATTTCCAATAACAATTGCTATAGAGAAACACGAGATGTGTGACAGTCGAAGTCGGTTGACGGAAGAACTTTCTCGAAGCCGGTACGCGCGTTCCCAGTATTCATTCTTCGCTTCGCCTTTTCCGTTGTAGTACGAATCCCACGATGTTTCGTTCGAATTCGTTCTGAAAAAAATCAAACACCAAACAGATGTACACGTGTATACTTTATCTTTTACATCTTAAAGTTTCAACGATAATTAATATACCTGAAATGGATACTCTAAACATTTAAAGTAATTTAATTGAAATTTTCCTTGTTCCGCTTGATTCGATTTATGTGTATACGTACTTAAATATCGTTTCCTATTTTAGCCGGTTTACTCGACGTACCAACGGACTGAATCAATTGCACACAGTAACCACGTTATACCGAGAATACTTTTCTATTCGAGTGTTGCGTTACATGAATATTGGTTGAAAAATTTAACAAGACACGTTAATATCCCACTATGTTGCATTTTCTCTTTTCATTTTTAGCATATTGCTTGCTTGTATTCGGTTAGTTTTATGCAACTTGGAATGCAACGTTTTACAATTTTTGTTAAAAATGATTTGAAAATGGTTTCGAAGCACTACGAATGATCTACGAATGGCGAAGGAGTTAGGAAATAGTACTCGAAGCTAAGCGTGACGCGGTGCGGAAGGTAGCGATTCGAAAGAAGCACGGTCTAGGCAAATCGACGTATAGTGCTCTACAACAATGCAGAGCACGCATTGTTGAATTATTTTCGAGGGTCGAAGTGGGTTAGTCGGTTCACGATCGAGTTGGTCGCAAGTCGTGAAGGGGCGACGGTAAGGGCACCCCAAACAAAGAATGGACGAGGAGAGAGAAAGTCTTTGTGCGCATGTCGGATTCGTTGCTACCCTTCATTTTAAAGGGAACGGTTCGATTCGAATGACGAAACAATTTTGTATGGTGATATACATCTTTCGAAAGGGAGCCACGAAATCATTTTTAAAGATTAATACTTACCGTCGATAACGAATCATTTCAAACAAGGAAAAACGTAACAAATTCTTTCAAGCAGCGGTGTAAGGAGAGTTATTTCCTCCAATACATACTGGTAAAAGAGCAGGACCGTAGTGTCTCTAACCTTGAAACGTGTTAACGTTAACCTAAATCGTGTCTTTGTACATGTAGTAGATACATTTCATTTATGTGAAATTTATTTCACATAAAACCTTGTGCAACACATTTTATCTTCTCTCTGCCGTCCCACCCCTTCTTCTTCTTCTTCTTCTTCTTCTTCTTCTT
>SMSQ01005753.1:0-49403 GCA_019453375.1 Ctenoplectra terminalis | reverse complement strand
AAATTTTTTAAAATACAGATACATTAGTTTGTAACTTTTAAGTCACACCGTCCCATAGAGGGTTAATTATATTAATATACTATATTAATTATAAAATATGAATTATATGTTAGTAACGCGTTTTTGGGGCGTGTTACGTAGTCTATATCCGTTATAGAGTATTCAGGAATAATATTTTAAAATTTGAGGAAGATCGGTTCAACAGTTGTTGAATTTTGCGCGAACATAAAAGTCGACTGTCTCTTTATCCAGCATGTAAATCGAGAAACATTTTTTTATTAAATGTCACACAGAGTCATAGAGGGTTAATATCGTATATTTCGCAAGCCTAAAATATTTTAAAATAAAGAAAAAAAAATTTTTTTAAGATAATAGGAATGCGCACTGAAGAGGACAGCAGAGTTAATTGCAATTATAAGACCAATAACAAAGAAGTTCTAAGACTTTTGCACAGTCCTGTATATCCTCTTCCTCTCCAAGGGACGCTTTTATCGGAAACGGATAATATCGTCCGCGATATATGCGACGCAACGAAGATAGGAGAAAAAGTAGCACGCTGTTTGCCCTTTTTTTTCCATTCCCACACGTGTCTTCTCGCCCTGGTCCCGTGTTCATTACGCTGCTTTTACGACAACATTTTTCTCCGACGTTGTCCTCTCTCGTGAGGCCGCGCGTTGCGTCTCGTCGCCACATATTTTCGCTTACAAATACTCGATACACCGTGCACACAGGGATGTTTCTCCGGCGAAAATTTATGTTTCCTCTCGTCTTCCTGTTTCCGGCCCTCCGCTTACCCTCTCACGGTTATTTGTCACCGAAGAGATTTTCTCGGCGCTCAACTAATTCGTTTTTGCGATAATTAGCGATAAGTATGGATGGTGTTGCGCGATTGATCCTTGACGAGCTGTGCGTCCGGTGAAAGCGGAGAACGGTGAGGAAGATGGGTTGATTTGATGATTTCGAGTAGCATGGGTGGATTTTTGCGATGATCTAAGCGGATTGTTGTTTGTAGATGTTTAACCCATTGACTGCCAACTACGAGTTGAAAAAGGTATAAATTTTTATTTTTAAAAAATTCTTAAAAGCCCACCATTGTTAGTTTCTGGAATTTTATTTGAGAAATTGCGAATAAGGCATTTTTACCATTTCGGTAGTTGATTTCGGTGTTGTGCGCCATTGTGAATTTATAGAATTTTATATGAGAAATTGCAAACAACTCATTTTCACCATTTCGGTAATTAATTTAGATATTGTGCGCCATTGTAAATTTCTAGAATTTTATATGAGAAATTGCAAATAGGTCATTTTCACCACTTCGGTAGTTAATTTCGGTGTTAATTTCAAGTTCTCAATTTTTTCTTAATTAGAATAATGCTTCCGTTTTGGGATACATTTGGGAAGATATTAAAAAATCTGCTGCTGTAAATTTATAAAAATTCTGTAAGCACCTATAAATTACCCACTTTGACCAGGTATGCGGTACAGTGTTAACCCTCTACAGCCCGAATTTTGTCTGCTTATTGGAGAAAAAAATTACGATTGATCACAGTTTCTCACTTTGATTTGAAAATCTTTTAACTAACAATTACCGTAGATGGATCGTGGTGTCGCTACAGTAATACACTAATTAAATTTAATAGTGCTCTGATAACTAACCAAAATTATTTTTTTTAAATATAGATGCATCAGTTTGTAACTTTTAAGTCACACCGTCCCATAGAGGGTTAAATAAAAGATAAACCTGTAAAACTGATAGAATTTAATTTTTAAGGGAGCTATATTACGTTCTCCAAGTACGGAGTATCAATTGTAGTGCAATAAAATATCTGTAAGTGTTCAAAGAAGACAAGAAAGGTATTATAAAGAACGCTTTTTAACCGAAATTTCAAAGAATTAGATCAATTAAATTTCCAGCTTTTATAGTTTCTCGCGCGAATTCTCGAGCAAAGAGGAAACAATGGCGGCCGCCGAAGTCGTCGATGATCGACAAGACGAAGTCGCAACATTCGACCGATGAACGGAATAATAAAACGCTTAAGGAATAGCCGTTGCCGGCATCGGATTTGTCTTATTGTTGAAAGCAGCGAGGACGCATTGTTCGAAGTTTTCCAATTAAAAGTTCCCCGGTGTCGTTCTGTCTTTCTTTTGTCCTGTAAAACGCTCCCGGACGATCATTTATGTTCTTGCTGATTTCGAAGATAAATTGGCTGGGTCCGTTGTCGGGAAAGGCCTTGGGAAAAACAATTCCCATTTTGCGTGTTCGAGGGAAGAGCCGCGCGCGAGCGCAAAAAAAGGCTCCAATTTGAATATTGCATTCACCGACGAAGGAATTTATCGGCCATTCGAAACCAAGAAGTCGCGATTTATCGACTGAAAATCGAGAAGTTGGGATTTACAAGACCGCTAAAAATAGGAATGTTTTAATAACTATTTGGAATTCAAGGGAATTCATATAGGGTGTGTATTGAAAGGTTCGATTTTTATCTCTTTTTCTTGGTTTACATTTCGGTACTCGAAGCTTTTTCTTTTGAACAGTTTAACGCGTATAATTTAGATTAAATAAATAAAAGAAATATGGCTAACACTAAATCGAATTTAGTGAAATTTCTAATTCAAAATAATGGAGTATTTGCAATGGATATTTCGTAGAAATTATATTTGAATGGAATTGAATATATTATCTTAATCTTAACAAATTTTTTTTTCAAACTTAATTTTGAAAATACATGTCAAAAATAGCAGTTACATCATTAGAGGACTTACTAGAGAGTATTTAAGGTAATACAATTTATTTTTATTTTAACACTAGGACTACCGAAGTGGTCAAAACGACTAGTTTGTAATTTTTCTTACGCAATTTATAAATTAAAAACGCTGCATTTCTGTGGATTTTTAGCAAGAGTTTGTAAAAAATATAAAGAAAGATTTATTTTCTTTGATTGATATATTTCTTTTAAATACTTATCATTTTGATTTCTTTGATACAAAATAAGTCTACTTTATTCGTCGGTAGTTCTAGTGTTAACACTAAAGCTACCAAAGCGGTCAAAATGACCGGCTTGTAGTCTCTCATAAAGATTCTATAAATTTATAACGATTCAGTTCAGGCAATTTTTCGTGATTTTCTGTGAAAAATATAGCTAAAGATTTTTTCTGCTTCCGTTATATATTTTTCAGACTACCTATTATTTTTATTTCTTTTGATTTAAATAGGTCTACTTTATTCGTCAGTAGGTTTAGCGTTAATAATTCCGATTTTAGAGGATTAATTTAATAAAAGAATCATTATAATGTAAAGATAATTATTAACAAAATTTCCAACAATTATTATTATCAAAATACAAGTATCTCTTATTGTTTTAAAATAATGAATTTCTTCCCTGTTCCGATACCATATCGCACCCTTGGAAAAATATTAGCTTTTTCCTAAAATTATCTTAAATTTCTAATTATTTTAAGCAAAGAGCGGACCTCAAACATCATCAAAGAGTACCGGTATCGTTTCACGTTCCATTAAAACTAATAGAACTTAAAAGTAGCAATTATGTTTAGTTCGATGCCATGAAATTCAATTACGATCATCTCAGAGCGAGATGTTTATTGGAAGGGGAATAAAAACGCGAGGAAATCGACTTTTCTATTTGACTGATTACATCTGCATATTCTGTTATCGATTGCAGAGATAAAGTAGATCCTCTGGGGGAACGCCACGGAAAATAAGGAGCGTCATAAATTGCGTTTTCCCGACATCGCGTAATACCTCCAATAATGCACTGTTCCAGAGCAATTTGGAATCTTAATATCAATTATGGAAACGTACCTTAATCGCGCCGGTTAATTCCCGCTATTAATTTTCGTTAACTGGTATTTCGGTTGTTTATCCATTTATCTCGCAGTGGTAGAAAACAAATTTTTTCCGGGAACTCTTTTCGGGAATTTTTTCCGCGATCGGAACGGATTCCTGAAAATTTCTGGATTTCTGAAAATGTTACGGATTCTCCAGAATTGTAATTAATATTTAATTACGTTGGTACTGTAATAAGGGTATGCGTGACGGGGGATCGTTTCCCTTCGGTTGTTTCATGGCGTCTTTTGCATTGCGAACGCATTGACGAGTTATTCTCCGAATGACGCGATTTTCACACTGGCAATTATATTCTGTTCGATTCTTGAATATGCATTTCTGAATCGTTCTCTCTTCACAACGCGGTATCAGACTTTCGTTTGTAAATTATATAGATTACGACAATTAGAAAATTAACCCTCACGATTAGAAAACATAATTAAGTTTTCTTATAAATAAATTTATATAGTTTTCTTAAATATTATATAGTTATTATTAACCCATTCGCTGCCAAGCCTAAATTATATGAAGTCATTCCCATTGCCATTTATATCTTTTGTAAAAGATCATTCTCTTTAAATAAGAAATAAAGTATAATTTTTGTAAAAATTTTATTTCTAGTATTTTTTCAAGTTTTTTACATTTCTATATTTATGTTTGTGGCCACAAAAAATTTGCTAATTCAAAAGCCTGCATGTTATAACATATTTAAAATAGGACAAGTATACTCGTCCTTGGCAGCGAATGGGTTAAGTAAGTTTTCTTAATAAATAAAAGAAAAATTAGAAAAATTAACCCTCTGTAGCCTGAATTAACCCTCTCTTGTTCGCTTATCGGAGAAAAAACTACGATTGATTACAATTTTTCACTTTGATTTGAAAAATTCTTAACTTGTAATTGCTACAAATGGATCATGGTATCACTACGACCGATGGTCTTCCTTGAAGCTCATTGACGATACTCAAGTTGCCAGAACGAAATTTTTGGAACCAATATCGAGCATTTCTTTCATCGGTGGATCCAGCTCCGAATGCCTGATTAATATTTCTCGAAGTTGAGCTGCGGTATGATTTAATTTAAACTCGCGCGAGAAAAGTAGATGTAAATCGCGTTTTGTTTCCATCTGGTTTAGGATAAAAATAAAATAAAAATCGGATACAAACGCGAAAAAATTTTACGAAATGAGTAAGAAGAATACCTTTAAGCTTTATAAATAAAAATATCGTTACAATGTATCTCTCTCAGTCGCAGCTGAACACAGACTAAACAAAAAACGCCCGTTTCATAATTTCCAACCTAATAAATGTCACCTCTAATGGGAAAAATGTTTTTTTTTTTTTTTCTTTATTAAGAGTTTATTTTACAATGGTCACATTAACATTGAAGTCATTAGTGACCACTAAACGATACATGAATGGTTATTTTGGTCGAGTTTCCTTTAGGCTGTGTACTGTGATAATAATTCAGAAACATTTGGTCGCAAAATAATTAGGAATTTAAGAAGAAAATTGTAAAGGCCTGCGAAGGAAGATGGTAACTTTGTTAAATGTGATTTAATAGAACTCGTTAATGAATTATAAGGTATTATTTTTTGAAATTGATACTGTCAGTTTTCGGAAATCAACGACGCCTAAACGAAAATTTCTGCGTCGGTCCGCAGGGACCGGCGTGGCGCTTAACCCATTGCCGCACACTTTTTATTTCGAAGTGGCGCTCAGAAACACACTTTTTTTTTTTTCAATCGTTTATGTCTACCAGATGAAATTGAGTGTAACTTGTATATTTGGAAGTGAAAATTATCACATTTGGCCACAGTTTTTATAAAAAAACTTTTCACGGCTATAACCGTCATTTGCTCATCATATTCTTTTAATAATTAAAATTTGCATGACGTCTATAGCCGTCATTTGCCTACATACGACAAAAATTTGACGGCTATAGCCGTCATTTCCGGCAATGGGTTAACGTGTTAATGACTTCAATGTTAATGTGACCCTCCACCTCTGATATACTGATTCTTTTCGACGATCACTCTTCAACTTACCCCAAACTTACTTTCAGAGTTGTCCAAATCCAGTAGCTCTCGCGATCCGTAGAATGTTCAAACTACCCCGTTCGTTCTACCAAAGCTGCGTTTCACAATTCGTATAATTTCCCAGTCGCAATTAAACGTCCCGTGACAACCACCCCCTTCGTAACGTTTGTTCCCGATCCCGACGCAACTGGTAAAAATGAAAATGATTCCCCGTACCATTAGGTTTTTATTTAGCGTGCTCGGTGTGGACCCGTGTATCGAAACAGCACTCACACGTGGCGCTTGGGTGTTTTAACATTAATTGCAACGACGGAGAAACCGCTGCGGATCGTAGCCGTAAAATACGTTTATCACCCCCTAAAGTCATGGCGGCGCTGCCTCCGCGGGACGCCATTAATACGCAAATTGCGACCACGAATTCCTCAGGACGACGTCGACTAATATGCAAGTCGATACGGCGGTGGAAAGTCGTTACGTGTTTCTATTGTTCCGTTCCGATTGGGAAGAATTCGAGATTTAAATTAGAGTGGCAGAAATTAGGGATGGTGAGTATTTATGTTTCGTTTCTTTGTCGATTGTTTATCTGAGAATTTTTATGGAATTGTTTGGTATCGAGAGCGAGAGATTTGTGGAGAGTGTTGTTTAGTGTTTTCTGGCTGGTTTGGCAAATAAATATTTAAATTGCGAAGAGAATTATAGAAATATTTAAATTGTGAAGATGATGCTTTATGGATATTTTAAAATTAAATTGTGTAAGGTTAAATAAATATTAGATGTCGAACAAAATTGTGGAATAATTGTAGAAATATTTAAATTGTAAAGGTTGTTGGTACCTTATGGATAATTTAAAATTAAATTTTTTAAGGTTAAATAAATATTAGATGTCGAGAAATATTGTAAGAGAATAGTAGAAATATTTAACTAATGAAAGTGAATATAATTGCTATTCTCTGGATAGTTTAAAATTATATTTTACAAAATTAAGCACATATTAAATATTGAAAAAAAATTGCAGAATTGCAGAAATATTAAAATAGTGAGTTTGTACTTTCGGGTTAATTTAAAATTATGTTATATATTATATAGAAATATTTACATCGTGAGAATAGTTGATATTTTCTGAACAATTAAAAATTACATATTGTAAAACTAAATAAATATTAGGAATTAACAAAAATTGTGCTATTAGTGTAAAAATATTTAAAAGATAAGTCCATAATTCCTGACCGATTTAAAATTACATTTCGCAAGATTAAATAAATGTTAGGAGTCCAGGAAAATTGTGGAAGAATGGTAGAAATATTAAACCAGTGAGGATTTATCGTAATATTACAACTTGGGTTTACGAGAGCAATTCTGTCCCCTGTCATCGTGAATGTATGAACCCTTTTCGACCCTTGGTCAGGTCTCTTATGACATCTCGATTTACCCCTTACTACATAGAGTATATGCATATTCTAGGGATTATTAAACGGGTCACTCCAATCTCGGTTGATTCATAATGAAACTATACTTATTTTACATATACTTGATTGAATTTTCTAATTGAAACCAACGAAGATTAATTAATCGGTACTACAATTTCAATCTTACAAAATGTAAAAATATTTACCATTTTATTTAATATAAGAAAGCGTTAGACAACCGTGTTATACATTATCGACATGTGCCTATACATATGAAGATTGTGGGTGTGTGCGCGACGCACGCTTGTGCGTTTCTCATTTGTTTGAACACGTTAAGCGCCACGCCGGTCCCTGCGGACCGACGCTCAAATTTTCGTTTAGACGTCGTTGGTTTCTGAAAACGGACAGTATCGATTCCAAAAAATAATACTTTATAATTCATTAACAGGTTGACTGCCATGAGGGTCACCGGTGACCGGCACTCGACTTGGCTACAGCGCCATGGGGGCCATCGGTGACCGGCAACGCGACCAATAGTAAAATACATAATTAGAGTAAATATCGATACTGATCAATTTTCAAATAATACCACTTTACTATAATGGTTCGAAGAAATTAATGCCGTACAGAACATGCAAAAATAATTTTACTAGTACAAGGAAAATGTAGATATTATTTTGTTCAACATAATATACATCGCATAATAAGAAATTCATGTTGGCGCCATGGGCAAACTATCTAAAACGCGCGTGGCAGTCAACGTGTTAATGGGTTCTATTAAATCACATTAAATAAAGATACGACTTTCCTTCGCAGGCCTCTACAATTAAAATGTTTTTGAATCAGTATCGTACCACACAGCCTAACGGGAATGTCGACTAAAATCGGCGTGGCCTTTAACGTGTTAAAGATATGTGATTCGTGCAGTCTCCTTTGTGCCACTAAAAAAAACGCACGCGTATCCTTTGTACATATTTTACATAATATAATTAAGCGTGATAATATATACGATTTATTATCCCGAATCTTCTGTCATTTAAAAACAGACATTTATAAAACCATCTTATACTAATTCAAATTCCTACACCCTTCTTATTATAAAACATTAACCAAATTATACAGTTATTTATTTATTTATTATTTGTTTCTTTTTTTTTTCATTACTTATACCAACCATCAAATAAACTTAAAAACCTCAATTTCAATCCCAATTTCGACGTTGCCTTTCAATTTGATAAAACAGTATCAAAAGTAGCTACTTTTCCTCAGTTCAGACTTCGAAAACACGTATCAGCAGAAAACAATTTTTCTTTTTTTTTTTTTCGTTTTTTTTTTTCCCAGTTAGATTCGCCAAGTTTTCTGCCCTATCGATCGATTCGTACTCGGCGAAACTTGTTACGATTTCGTTTCGGAACTCGTTTTGAAGATAAAACCGAAGTCAGGATTCGATGGTGGAAAGTTGCGATAAAAATTGTAAAACTGCTGATGCTTTTACCCGTGTAGTCGATTCGAACCGTGGAAAATAGTTTTCGTTCGAGTATAATTTCACTTTGTAATTATGCGCTACCTTTTAACCGTCTCATGCCGGATAGAAGTGTGTTCGATTAACAATTTGTTATCGCTGCCTCGATGCTAATTAAAAGGTATTTTAACTCGAAGTTGGCTTTTGTTTGTAGCACGCGGTTGTTGTGCAACTCTGTCAATTAAACGAATGAATTTCTACGATGTTCAGCGATGATGCTTTGAAGCTCGGCTGGAAATACTAACTATTTTTAATTAGCGGGAAATCTCTTCCAGTGTAATTTAATTTACGGCGCCTGGGTTGTAGCTATTAAAAGTTTGCAACCAATTATTACAATTATTCATAAGTATTTATTTATTAAGATACCGGTATATTGTGATTATGAGATTTTTATTCTGACAGAATTATTAACGAAGGTATGAAGTTCAGGGGTCCAGATTTGTTTTCGTAATTAATAAATATGTATTTATTGGATGATTTTAAATTACATTTTACGAGGTTAAATAAATATTAGGAATCGAGCTTCCGAGTAAATAGTCAATTTGTAATTAATATATTTTACAAAATATACAAATTATAGTTGTGAAATAATTTTGTACCGAAATTCTACTGTTTTATGATATTTTTAAAAATACGAATTTCCATAAAAATTCACAAGCTACAAATTAGTAAATATTCTGAATAGTAAAACAATTATATTCCCTTTTCGTACATTTTTATACCAACGAAATTTTTATTTCAAACAAGCATTATTACACGGAAAAAAATAAAATCGTAGAATAAGAATGAAATACTTTCAAAAAATACCTTTCCAACTTACACTTAAAAAAAATATAATCACAGAATAAAAATGAAATATTATCGAAAAATACTTTTGCAACTTGCACTGAAAAAATATAAAATCACACAATAAAAATTAAATACTTTCGAAAAATACTTTTCCAACTTACATTTAAAAACAATAAAATCGTGGAATAAAAATGAAATACTTTCGAAAAATACTTTTCCAACTTACACTTAATAAAAATAAAATCATAGAATAAAAATGAAATACTTTTCCAACTTATACTTAAGAAAATAAAATCACTGAATAAAAATGAAATTCTTTCGAAAAATACTTTTCCAACTTACACTTAAAAAATATGAAATCACGCAATAAAAATAAAATATTATCGAAAAACACTTTTCCACCTTACACAACAACTGAATACCCGAAACGAATATTACACCGTAAATCTTCGTTTTATTTTTAAAATTTTTACAACATCGTAACCTTTATATAAAACCACGTTACAAATTAAGCAGAACCGTAATGGTTCTGTTACCAAACATACATTATTGTGTTTTATCGATCGACTTTTAAGACCGCAAGAAAAAAAAACCGTCCAAAAAAAAAACAGAAAGAAATACGCGAAAAAGATTCAGCAGACAGCATTGTACGAAATGAGACTCTGACGATGGTACATATAAGGTATTCAGCAAATTTCAGCCAATCAGATGGTACTGCAAGTCGAAATGGTGTTCGCGGTGGTCGTGTTTTTTACGGTCGTCCCACTTGCTCCACGAGTTCCATCCACAATTTTATGATTACGCCGAACTACGAACTGGTCGAGGAAATAGCACAAAGGCGATCGAAAGAATGCAGAGAGAGAAAAGAAAAAGGGAACAAAAATACTGGACGGTTTCATCGTTTCATGGACAAGTTCCAGTAATCGTTTTAAATAAAACTACCTCGTGTTTCGTGATATTTTATCGAGAGAGGAACTCTTACGTTCTCTTAAATTTAAAAAGTTTTTACACTTTTATCGAGGACCAGCATCCTCCGTCTCGCCTTCGCCCGAGATATTAACGTTACTTATTCATATTTATTGCAATTATCTTTTAACCCTTAGAGCTCCTTTGGCTCCTTTGGCTCCGCTACGGAGACATTCTGTTCTCAACACTATTACGCTCAGTTTCCAAACACGTCACACCGTGATGAATTACAAAATTAAAAATTTATGTTTCGTTCACGAGAGGCAAACGGATATTTGTAAAATTAATAAAAAGAACTTTCACAAGCGACAGTAATTTTTTCTGTTTAAAATAAAACTTGTTTCCTTCGGTGATAAAAAATTGTAGAGTGCGGAGAGTTAAGATAACATATATCCACGGTAATCTAATTTCCTGGCGAAAAATCGCGGGAGAAAAATACAGAACAGAGCATGAAAAAATTGTAATTATAAAATTAATTCTTTATAGCTCGAGAAAAAATTTTTTTGGAGAAAAAATTAGGATTGATTACAGTTTTTCACTTTGATTTGAAAAATTTTTAACTTATGATTGCTATAAATGGATCAAATGGATCAGTGGATTTCAAATTTCCACAATACTTCTGTGAAACTAATGAATTAATATATTGAAGATTTTAGGAGGATTTTATAATTCTGTACTTTTATGAAGCATTTCTACAGTAACCCGGATATGTCTGAATTATTATTTTTGTGATTTAATTTGAAATAATATATTTTTCTATATACTTAAAGCGTAAATGAAATCGAAAACTATCGATAAGAAGTTAACCCTTTGCACTCCGAGCGTTTTTTTACTCAAGAGTGCAGCAATTCCGTGACATTTAGAAAAAAAAAAAAAAAAGATCTGTTATAAATTTATTTATTTAATTAATGTAGTTTGTGATAAAAGAAATACAATTTGATATTTATATTTTCTAATATAAGAGCCGATAAGGGTTGAATATGGCGCAATAGCGGCGCCTACGGAGTGCAAAGGGTTAAAATTGGACATTTTGTACTAAAATTAATATGTATTGTAAGAATTGTGGTTAAAAGTAGAAAAAATACGATTTTTATTGTATTTTCATCAGGATTAAAATAATTGTGGTACTTAAAAGAGAAAAGTATTGATTTTTTAAAAATGGAACGTGCAGTCTACTTTTAACCGAACTTTAAAGGAGAAGAAAATTTTTCTACGAATAGTTACAATGCACACTGTTCGCTCGAATACGGGCACGAGAGAAAAGCTGTTAAGTCACGTTCCGGGGTCGAATATCAAGAAAAAGTAGAAGGGACCTGCGCAAGGAGGATGGGCGAGAAGTCTGTTTTCGATTTCCATCGCGAGCAAGAGTCGAGGAAGTTTATAAAACTGCTTCACTGCATTTCGAATGCAACCAGCGAACGTTTCGAACGCCTCTGCTGATTCTTTATCGTTAGCATCTTAATTGCGACGAAGAATCGTTCTCCTCTTTTGTGCGTTGTGTTAATTACCCTGCTTCTGTTCTTCGTCAAGATGAGAATTCTAGAAGTTTTATCCTGCGGTGTATGAAACAAAATCTGTGGTTTTTGAAGGGGAACCTGGTAGAAATGAATTTGTATAATTTTTGTTAAAATTAAAATAGTATTATTTGTTTTTGTTAATGTAACGGACAGTGTATGATATAATAGTTAATATATAATAATTTGTTTTGTAATTAATACGATAGAAATATTGATGTTCATTATGTAATAATGTAATATTATGTAATATAATATTTCTATCATATTAATTATAATAGAAATTATTATATATAGGAATAATTAATACGGTAGAAATATGGATATTCATTATATAATAACATAATATTTCGATCGTCTTAATTATAATGGAAATTATTATATACAAAAATAATTAATGTGGTAGAAATATGGATATTCATTTTATAATGACATAATATTTCTATGGTATTAATTACAATAGAAATTATTATATACAGAAATAATTAATACGGTAGAAATATAGATATTCATTATATAATAGTATAATATTTCTATCGTATCAATTATAATGGAAATTATTATATATAGAAATAATTAATACGATAGAAATATGGATATTCATTATGTAACAATATGATATTTCTATCGTATTAATTATAATAGAAATTATTTATATATATTTCATATATTAAAATTAGATTATTACATAATGAATTATAGTATAACACATGTAAATGAAAATAAAAATGTTTCCGTTATAGAAAATATTTATATATGATTTTAGCAAATTATTGCTTAATTTTTGAAGGTCTATACATTCCATTTTCGTAGCTAGGAGGTTAAATTTTCCATAAATATATAAAAAATGCTTAGTCTACTCGTTACGTTCATCGCGAAAAATCAAAATCAAGAATAAAAAGAGAATCCACAAAAAAAATAATGCTTAAAAACATACCTTTTAACAAAGATTGTACAGCCGTAAGAGGCTCAGACGGTTCGCGGTCGTCAGTGGCACGAATAATGGCCGATCACGAAAATAGCGAAGTATTATGTTAAATGGCCTGCGAACACGACCGATGCATCTTTCTGTCAACGTGGGAGTGCGAGCGTGAAAGACATGAGAAAGCTTGTGCTTACGAGCCGTGCCTGAAACCCGTTTTAGTCGAACGAAGAAGGAAGAAGAGGAAGAAGAAAAACGGAAGAAAGATTGAAGATCTGTCGACTTACAACGCGAGAGGAACAAAGACGAAATGAGAAGAAGGATCGAGGATCTGTCGACTTACATCTCGCGAGTAACAAAAACGAAATAACCTCGGAGAAAAATTAATAATCCGTCAATTCGCGTCTCGAGAGTAACAAAAGACAATGAAACGACTTACACTCCAAGAAGCAACCGAAATAAAATACAACGGAACCAAAATACGTCGATTTACAGCGCGAGAAAAAAAAAGATCGAAGATTCGTCGACTTGCGTTAGAACGGTAACAAAGACAAGGTAAGACCCAAAGAAAAATGGAAAATCTCGCACTGTGCATCTTAAGAATGACAAAACACAAACTAAAACCGAAAAGAAGGATCCAAGATCTGTCGACTTACATCTCAAAAGTAACAAAAACGAAATAACCTCTGACAAAAATTAATAATCCGTCAATTCACGTCTCAGGAATAACAAAAGACAATAAATCGACTTACACTCCAAGAGCAACCCAAACAAAATACAACGGATCCAAAATACGTCGATTTACAGCGCGAGAAAAAAAAAGATCGAAGATCCATCGACTTGCGTTACAACGGTAGCAAAGACAAGATAAAACCCGAGGAAAAATGGAAAATCTCTGGCATCTTACAAGTGACAAAACACAAACTAAAACCGAAAAGAAGGATCCAAGATCTGTCGACTTACATCTCAAGAGACCGAGGCGAAGAAACGTGAAAGAGAGATCGAAGATCTTTCAGTGTCACGCTTCGCGAGTGCGAGAAGGACGATAAGAGAGACCAGCCACACAGAGAGAGAGAAACAGGACAAAACGATAGGCGGAGATAAACAGGCGAGACAGAGAGAGAGAGAGAAAGAGCGAGCCAAGCGGGACACACACGGTGGCGCGACAAAGACCGAGACAAGAGATCGTACTCGATGCTCGTCGGGTGAAGTTAGTTAGCAGTCGATGCGCACACGCCACGCGATCCGGACGTACGTCGTCTCGTGCCTCTCTCCGGTGTCCTGTCGCGTTGTCCATTCGTTCCTCTCTCGGTTTGTCAACGTGTCCGGTTCGAGCCAGGGAAATCCGCGGCTTCCGTTCGAAAGTGAGTCCTCCTTTGGAATCGATCGGCTCTCGTTCGTATCGTAGAAACTCGGTCGACCGACGGCCACCTCGATGGTTCCGAGCGACCGCGTGTGACCCGATCTCGAGTTTCGAGAAAACCGATCCTTGGCGGTGTACGATCGGAATTGAGGATGGCTGCGATATTTTTGTGAACCGTTCGCCGAGAGTGGTTTGCCTCGAAACAATCGTGTGCGCAAAGTGTATGCGAAATTTAGTTAACTACGTTGGCTGCGGAAAGACTTCGGAGGCTCCTCGTTGATCGATAATGCTTATTTTGTATTGGTGTTCGAACGAAACGTAAACACGAAGAGGCTCGTCGGACGAAGGGTGTTCGATATATTCCTGAGATTCAAAGCCAGGTAAAAGAAAAACATTTTCTCGAGAGTTTCTTTTGCTCTAGATTATTAAACCGAAGGGCGTGTGTACAGTATGTATACCGGTTCGTTCGTACACAGACTATCGTTTCTGTTAACTGTTCGAGGTACAGAAGAATGTTTTATATTTTATATAAAAGTTTGATGTCATTGGGGAGAATTTAATATTTCGATTTTTTTTTTTTTTTTGATTATTTAAAAAGATATCGTCGCTAATGTGATTTTTTTTTTAAGTGGAACTGTTTTTTTTGTTGTTGGTAATTTATGAAGCTTTCCGAGATGAATTCAACGATGTTTATAGGGAATGTTTTATCGATGATTAGATGTTTGTATAAATATTAATTACTAGTGTGTCGTGCCGATTTGGAAGAGAGTATCAAGATTGATGGTTATTAATAATATTTGTAGTATTACAATAGTATAATAAAATGCAGGAATTATTCTATTTTATTCTACAATATTTTTGGAGAAAGAAATACTGAACTCTATTCTCAACCATTCTGTTATAAATTCCCATGACATAGGATTTAAAAAAAATTCTTTTTAAGTACACTCGTGTAATTCTGCTTTAACACGATAAGTGTTGCGAAAGAGATTAAGAAAAGAAGATATGTCTATATAGAAACGGACTATATGATTGCAGACAAAAAAAATCAGCGAAAGCGATATAATAAACGATATAAAAATTCGTGTTAGAATCTCAGATGTTATTTTACGCGTTTACCCACACTTTTTATTTTACAAAAATGCACGAATGGAACGATCGTTTGTATCGTGTGGAATCGAAACAAAACCGTATAAAAAAAAAAAAATGGAATTATTGTTCCTCGGAAAGTGTGTTGCCTCAAAATCGTGTAAGAACAGAATTCGGTGTACTTTGTTAGAAATACTTGAACAAATGCAACCCGCGTCGTTGGCTATAAATGTTATCGACTCTGTATCGAATCATACCGGGCAATATTCATAGAATAGGTTGGCGCCTCGATTCGAATACCGTTACCGCGTGTGATCGGTAAAAATGTTCCTTGCGAGGTGTACAATGTATTCAGATTGAACTTGTGAAATATGCATCAGGGTATACCGATCGCGCCGCTTCGCGCTTAATTTCCCCCATCGATATTTTTTTCGAACGGCATTTGAATTTTAAAGGCGCGCACTGGACGAAGTGAACGGTTGGATCAATCATGGGCTGCACGGTGGCAATGACAGAATGGCGTTTATTAATAACTTCGTGACAGAAGTGACGCGACTCTGTTCGGACGAACTTCGAGACTTCGTACTTTTTTGCTTTCTTTCTTTTCTTTTTTTTTTCTCTCGTCGCGTAACAATAAATCACGAGTTCTTGGCCGTGGGTGATTCGAAACGAAGCTAATGAAACTTTTCCGTTTCCTCGTATTGGACGTGTGTTATTATGTGTACGTGAACCGGCGTCCATGACTCACTTCACGGGCGTGTACCGTGTTTTTATGCGGTCGAAACGTTGGGACGCGAGATCGTAGGAAGAAGGAGTATTGTTATATCCGCATTCTGTCCCCGAGGCGTCTGGATACACTTACCGGCAAAAGTTAAGATACAAAGTGATCGAGAATCGTCTTCGACTCGATATCTGTCCCAGTCTTTGCACGTGTATACAACTATCTTCTCTGCACGGTACTTCTTTTTACACGATTTTTGTTTTTCTATGGTTCTCGACATAGTGGATTGTTAAAAGGAAGAACTTAAAAATTATACCGTGCGCGTATTTGCACGGTCGTTTTTTTTAGCACTGTTCGTTTATTATCAGTGGTATTAACACTAGAACCACCAAAGTGGTCAAAACGACTCATTCGTAATTTTTTACAGAAATTTTATAAATTGACTATGCCATCTCTTAGCCAATTTACCGTGATCTTCTGTTAAAAATGTAGACAAAGCTTTGTTTCCCTTGCAAATGCGCATTTTTTTATATACCTTTCATTATGAATTTTTTGGTAGAAACAAGTATGCTTTAATCGTCGGTAGTTCTAGTGTTAAGCCTAAAAAAGTGAATCGGCTTAATACTATTGGGTTTTTCGGAAAGTAATTTCGTTTTTATTTGTGAAAATGAAAGACAATTTTCGTATAACGAAGGAATATTTTATTAAATTATATATTGGCCATTCTGGTCCAGCATCTTTCGCCATCTTTCGCGTTGTTATTCGCCGGTTTGCATCAACAATGCCTTTATCTTGTCTTTATCAGCTTCAACCGGTCTTCCAGAACGTGGTGCATCTTCGACATCAAAATCTCCGGATCGAAATTTTGCAAACCAGTTCTGGCACTGGCGTACCGTCAACGCATCTTTTCCGTACACATCGATTAATTTCTTTCTGGCTTGAACACCATTTTTACCTTTTCTATAGTAAAGAAGTAAAATATGACGGAAATGCTGCTTATTGCGCTTCATATTTAACTCATTGCCGCACACTTTTTATTTCGAAGTGGCGCTCAGAAACACACTTTTTTTTTTCAATCGTTTATGTCCACCAGATGAAATTGAGTGTAACTTGTATATTTGGAAGTGAAAATTATCACATTTGGCCACAGTTTTATTACTCGATAATTAACAAGTGTATGCATTAGAACACTTCTTAGAGTATGGAAAATTCTGAAAAAAATCAGGGATATTGCCATTAGCAAAGCACGTATTACAGAATTTTTTCAGATTTTTAGATCGAGAATCCAAGCGATAAAAAATAAAAAACGCAAGAAGGTTCAGAAAAATGCCAATTTCGTATCGAAGGAATCGCGGATCTATGATTATATTTTTTGAGCAAGTGTATATTATTGATCCTATTACCCTCTATTTTTTTTCAGATTTTTTAATTAGCTGCGCCATAGTTAAAAGAATCAAAAACTGCTTTGTACTTTAATGTATCCATCAAAATAATTCAATAGATGCCCGCAAAGCTAGTGTTGAGGCTTAACCTCTGAAGAAAATTACGCGTGTCGCTGTTGCGGTGCCAGTGAATTCAAAGGATTAATAATAACTTAATTAATGATACAGTAAAGATTATTTTAAGATTCTTATTATTTAAAATCGGCAGAATTTTTGCATTCGTTTAATAAAAGTATTGATTCTACATGAAAATACGTGTCGAAGAGGTAGGTTAGGGAAAATCGTGTTCGGAAAGTCACTAGGTATTTAAAGTAGGTGTTTTAACTGTTTCTCTATGTTTTTCATCATTTAATACTTCGTTGTTCAGAGTCTTATTACAAAACCGGTTTTTCTACCGTATAGTTATTTCACTTTCCAGAAATAATTATATAAATAATGAGTGTACGTCCAAGGTAATGGAGTAATGAAAAAAAAAACCAATCAACAGTTGGGTAGGAATATGGCGATGGGGATTTTGCATAATACCTGTGTTTTCTCGTTGTAGGTTCTTTTTTATGTTTATTGTTATATATAAAAAGTAGGATTACCTTTCGAAATAATATTTAGGATTACCATTCTGATAATAAACTTTTATAATATTCTAAATTAATATTCAGTATCGTAAAAAATTAACTGCAGCGGAAAGTCTTCGTTTCTTCTGAGAATACTTTTCTATCCGCAATCCTCGTAATAGCTCAAAACTTTATATACATAATTAACACTGTTTTTCTCCTCGTTTATCTCACAAATATTATAAATTTATTTAACTAAAATATCAAGGTAATACATAATTTATTAACACTATTTTTCTCCTTTATTTTTCTTCTCGTTTATCTCACAAATATTATAAATTTATTTAACTAAAATATCAAGGTAATACATAATTTATTGACACTATTTTTCTCCTTTATTTTTCTTCTCGTTTATCTCACAAAATTTATTTCAATTGATTTAACTAAGACATGAACGTAATACATAATTCAACTTCAAATTCAAAACATTTAAATGGTTCAACAAACTGAATCGTTCGATATCGTGAAACTTATATTTTCCGGGCGAAAATATTTTCTTATCCAACCCTGTAGGCTATGAAAGTTCTAAGTCTATCTCTGACAGTTATCGTTGATGACCTTACATACACATTCCTTAAGTGTGCCTTATTAACCCCTCGAGTAATCATTGAATGTGCTCCGTAGACTCTTAAGCAAAGCTCTGATGATGATACTTTAAGATAAAAACGTGACACTGAATATTCTGAGATAAAACGAAATTTATTAGTAGACGTATTAAAGAATTCTTCGCGATTTGTTGCACAATCCATAGTATTGTTTCAAGTTGAGATATCTTACCACTCTCTGGTGTAACAAAGTGTGAGTATATTTCACATTGCTTTTTTTTCGTGTTTTGATTCAATAAAAACGTCTCCAAAATTGTTGAATAAATTTTTTGTACGCCTTAGCGGCGATATTGTAATATATATGAAATCTTAAAAAATAGTATCAGAGGTTTAACCAAGTAAATTTTTATATTATAGATTAGCTCTGAGTTGGTGGCCGTAGAAAGTTCAAAATCTAGGAACTGCAAGATTACAGAGATCTAAAGAGAAAAGAAATGGACGAGTAAAGAGCCTTTTCGAATTTAGCAAAATTAAAAAAAATATAAATCCGAAATAAGGGATGAAATCAAAAGTTAGTGCACTGTTATTCCCATTTTTTTATTATATTTTTATATATTTTTATATTATTCCTATTATTTTGCAAGAGTTAATTTTTTTGGTGATAAGTAAACTGTATTCTTTTTTACAGAAAAACATGTTTAATATAAAATATTGTTACGTGGAAAATGGAAACTATATAAATTATTGTTACATAGAAAATGGAAATTTCATAAATTATTATTACATAAAATATTAACTTGTGCTAGTGGATCAATTTTGGCCTAATTGATCTAATATTAAAATTGCTTAAAAATTCGGAATCCTACAAAATTATTCAAATATGATTTCAAATTTTCGATCAACAGTTTTTATTTGATCAAGACTTGGAATCGTATCGATTGCTGTATTATCAGATAGCAGATTATGTAACACGTATATTTTTTGGAATATACATGAGAATTTAGAAAAGAAGTAGAACTTCGATAAAGGAAACTTTTTTTTTTATAGTATGCGCATAACGCATATTTAAATGGTATCTGTGGTATGATTAATAATAAAGCGATGTTGTACGAGACTTGGATCAAGAATGTTTCCGTTCATTCGAAGCTGTTACCATTCGTAACCAGTCAGGAATGTCTGGAAACCATCGATATTCGTTAAGCACGAAACTTATTACAGACGTCTCTTCTTATACAATAAAAGATACCGTAAAAGGAATTCAGGGATGAGATCATAGCAAGTGCACGAAAGTAGGCGGTTAGTCGATTCGATAAACAGCAGGACGAAGGTCGGACTTAAGTC
Source organism: Ctenoplectra terminalis (assembly GCA_019453375.1). Classification (NCBI taxonomy): domain Eukaryota; kingdom Metazoa; phylum Arthropoda; class Insecta; order Hymenoptera; family Apidae; genus Ctenoplectra; species Ctenoplectra terminalis. Next base: position 29,293 of record SMSQ01005753.1, on the reverse strand, counting down.
ATCCAATGTGTTAACGTTTTTATTTTCGCCACGCTCGTTCTTGCTAATATGAGAGGATTTCAAATCGACGATCACGGAATCTTGATTCATCGTTAAAAATATTCTTCGGTGGAGGAATTTTTTTTTCAATGTATAAATAATATAATATATTGTTATTTGGATATTGTATTTCCATGGATCTTGGTTCTTCATTAGTAAAAATATTCTTGGATGGAGGAATTTCTTTTTTCAATGTATAAATAATATAATATATTGTTATTTGGATATTGTATTTCCATGGATCTTGGTTCTTCATTAGTAAAAATATTCTTGGATGGAGGAATTTCTTTTTTCAATGTATAAATAATATAATATATTGTTATTTGGATATTGTATTTCCATGGATCTTGGTTCTTCATTAGTAAAAATATTCTTGGATGGAGGAATTTCTTTTTTCAATGTATAAATAATATAATATATTGTTATTTGGATATTGTATTTCCATGGATCTTGGTTCTTCATTAGTAAAAATATTCTTGGATGGAGGAATTTCTTTTTTCAATGTATAAATAATATAATATATTGTTATTTGGATATTGTATTTCCATGGATCTTGGTTCTTCATTAGTAAAAATATTCTTGGATGGAGGAATTTCTTTTTTCAATGTATAAATAATATAATATATTGTTATTTGGATATTGTATTTCCATGGATCTTGGTTCTTCATTAGTAAAAATATTCTTGGATGGAGGAATTTCTTTTTTCAATGTATAAATAATATAATATATTGTTATTTGGATATTGTATTTCCATGGATCTTGGTTCTTCATTAGTAAAAATATTCTTGGATGGAGGAATTTCTTTTTTCAATGTATAAATAATATAATATATTGTTATTTGGATATTGTATTTCCATGGATCTTGGTTCTTCATTAGTAAAAATATTCTTGGATGGAGGAATTTCTTTTTTCAATGTATAAATAATATAATATATTGTTATTTGGATATTGTATTTCCATGGATCTTGGTTCTTCATTAGTAAAAATATTCTTGGATGGAGGAATTTCTTTCAATGTATAAATAATATAATATATTGTTGTTTGGATATTGTATTTCTAATGATCTTGGTTCTTCATTATTAAAAATATCCCTGTATACAATATCTTTTCATCGCATAAATAACATAATAATAATATATTAATAAAATATTATATAATAATAATAATAAATCTCTGAACGCGTAGCAAGAAATTCAACCACTTTTTATTTTTTATTTTTGCATTGTTTGATTTCTCTTTTATATATATTATTATTATTGGAAAAGCGTAGCAAAGAAGAACAAAGATAATGGAAAGTTGATGGATCGTGAAACACAGATATTACGCGTTTCGTGATAACTGTGATTAATGGAGATACACGGCGTTCAATTTCGTACAATTTTTACATTCTTTGTTCTTCTGTATCCCTTTTCGTACATCCTATATTTTTTCTTTGTCAATCTAAACAATAATTCTCTCATATTTATTTAAAAAGCAAGAAATGTTTTTTAAATCGGGGAATTCTTCAACAACCTTAGCAGGTTTAAAGGTAGCCGAAGAGTAACGTTGGCCCCTCCTGTGAAATTTTTCATTTCCACGAGATCGTCGATTTTCTCCTCGCACGGGCCATTTGTAAGGCATTAGGAAGACGAAATCGGAGATCTTGTTCGCAAAGCGATACCCTAATCTCTCATTTGGCGCGAATGAAAAATGGCGAGGGCGTTCCTCGACCGTGAGCGTCATCACCGTCTCGAGCAAACTTAATGTCAGGGACTATGAACAACAAGAGCTGCTAATTAATTAAGCGAAACCGAGGCTCGAGCCTTGAGACCGCTTGCTCAGATAAAATGGATTTTCTTGTTTCGTTTTGTTTGCCAAGAATTTTATCAGCTCTAATTTTTATCGTTGCTTCACGTGACTTAAGTTGCTTCAATTAATTCGATGAGTTTTTGGTTGTTTAACGTTTGAATGTTTGCTCGAAACAAGCGTAAAAATTTCGGTTGCCAACAGTCACGACTGAACTGTGGATTTTTATGCAAATTCATATTTTTGGGAGTATGATAAAAAAGAGTCGAAATTTGGTAGGGAATTATTTCAGTTATTAACTAAAGTAGATTTTAATGAAATTTACATATGAAACGGTGTTTAAAAAAGATTTTACACTAATTTTTTGTTTTATTTGCCATTTTCCTTATTTGGAGGCGAAAACATCTCAAAATTAGGGATGAAAAATATATTTTCCTCGGTATTTCGAAAACTATTCGCACTGTTACACAGTTTATATGTATCATTAAAAATTGTAGGATTTTTTTTAAAGCGAATATCTTCCGAAATATATTAGGTCATCCCGAAAATTTCTTTCGTTATCTTCACGCGGTGGTTTCGTCTAGCAATGTTTAAATAAACGTTCAGCCTTATTTCTTAAACGAGAGATGGAGGAAAAAGATAGAGTAAAATGAATCCTGTATAAAATAATAATATACTGCAAAACATAAAATATCATGCATCTATTATTCAATAATAGAACGAAAGAAACTTTCGGTACAACCTAATATTTTTCATCCCTAATTTTGATGGTTCTTTTCTCCCTAATTTAATTAAAATCGGCGTGTTACACTTAAGTAATTTCCCTTGTAAGTAACATAAAAAACACTACAATTTTTATATTCATATTACATATATAAAAAAAAAAGAAAGTTAAGATTTTAAATGGAAAAATACCAGCCTTTTAAACGTTAATGAGTCTGGCATGGAAAAAAATTAAAACTGTCTTCCTCCGTGTGAGGAACAAAAAAGTGGCCGGTGTAAAAACTAAATATTACTTTTATAAACAAGTGGACGAAAAAGAAACACGATTTACAAGCCTGCAGTGCGGAGATTTACGTTTGAAAAAAGAAAGAGTTGCGCTCATATTTAGAAAGCTCGCGTGTGCCACTAGGTGAAAAAAAGGTCCTTTTTCAGCGTAGTTACTCGGAGCCTGTTCTACTTCTAATTTCCCTGCACGCTCTCAGCATCCCTCTCTCTGTATCGCACATGCTAGACACACGTGTTACGCTATTATGTCAATCATTACCATGTGGATAAATGCGCGAGCAGTTTATTACTCCGGAAGCTTCCTTCCAAGGCTTGTAAACTAAAATCCAAGGTGAACGCGAGAAAGCACGCGTATAGAAGCTTTCGTACGATGTCTGGTAAAAATGAATTTTTCTTTCTATTTGTTTATCTGAAATGACGTTGGTGATAAAAATTTTATTCGCATAAAAATATAATAAAAGCGTAAAGTCGTGCAGCGATTTATTTCGAAACGAGATCTGTCCGTTAGGTTGGCTAAGTGTTAATAATAACTCGAGTCGAAGATCGTTCCGCGTAGTTAAAAAAAATAGTGAGCTGATGAATGGAGTCTATATAAAATTTTAAATTTTATGAAATTATTTATGAAAACAATTTAACACATCGAGGACGGGTGACGAGATTTCTCGTGTTTTGTATTTCAGATCTTGAAAAGGTGAGAATAGGAAACGACGATATATGAAAGGTTGCTTTTAGAAAGTTATTCGTTCGGTTGAAATTTTAAATTAAGAGCTATGTTTAGAATACAATTTATTCTCGAAAGTATGTAACCAAGAATTTATTCGATCGCAACTTTATTCCCTAGTAAATTTTATAGAAACAAGGTCCCGTCGTCAATGTGTTAAGAAGCTGATTTTTTCCTTTTTGGCTTTCTTCATATGTTTCCTTTATACTTTGCATACGCGTTCCATAATATTTTAATCAATGCAGATAAAATTATGCATGACCGACGCAAGAAAGGAAATATGGAAAAATTTGAATTTAACAGTGTTAAAAAATGCTTCTCTAAAATATGTTTAATTACAGTTGCAAGATCAATAATGTAGATGGTCTAAGACTTTTGCACAGTACTGTATATGCTGTCTTCATTACAGGTTTTTTCACCGTCGACTATATTTCCATTACTGCTGCTCTCCTCACTTACTTCACATTTTCTTTTCATTTTGGGGATTACCAAATTTTTTAACTAATAGCTTTCTTCAACGCCGGATAGAAAACAGACTGACTTTGCGCCGACGCTGATGCGAGTGACTAAATACTCTCGTAATAATACAATGTTGGTTATCGACCAGAGTAACTCTTTATCTGAGACACATGTATGAATTTTTCGGCTGTATCAATTATTTTCGCCGAACACATATTTGGGTTTCTTTGGCCAAATTGATGGTTTCCGCAGAACACATATGCAGCGGTAGTCCGCAAAGGGTTAAAAAGTTTACGAGTGCAAAGAGTTAACAAATGTTTGATGATTTGTGTACGAGAGTGTACATTAAAAAAAAAAGAAGGAAAAGAAAGAAAAAAAAAGAAAAAAAAGAAAAGACCGCAGCCAATAAACGAGTATACATATATGAGTCTTTCAGCCTTATCAATTGTTTTCGCCGAACGCATATTTGGGTTTCTTTGGCCAAATTGATGGTTTCCGCAGAACACATATGCAGCGGTAGTCCGCAAAGGGTTAAAAAGTTTACGAGTGCAAAGAGTTAACAAATGTTTGATGATTTGTGTACGAGAGTGTACATTAAAAAAAAAAGAAAAAAAAGAAAAAACCGCAGCCAATAAACGAGTATCTCAAAGAACCATCCCTCCAGTTCCATCTCCGCTACTTGTCTCTTTATTCTTTTCTCTGGTTCGCGAGCAGCGGCGCGTTGCACGGAAGAAAGCATCGGTAGATAGAGTAGGGTTGGAACGGGTGGAAATTGGATTCTTGTTTGCAGAGTCTTATTTGATTACGGGCAGAGAGGCGGCCGATTTTCTGTGGTAGCCTGCGTTACAGGTATCAGTCTGGTTCTCGGTGCACGGATAAAGCAACGAAAACCCGACGTGAAAGCGAAATCGTTGCTTTCCTCGCGTTATTTTCCAGCGGACAAATTAAATGCAAATGAACGCGATGCTTTTCGTCCTGAGGGGGCGGAGACAAGGAAGGGTTGCTTCGAAATGATACTTTAAATGATTCGATTACCGGGGAACGAAGCGTCGACAGAAATTGCTCGTACACGTGGACAGACAGGAAGTACTCGGGGGTTGTACATCAATTCTCACGTTGTCGCGTGTGGTTTTTGTACTTGGGTGCGGGAGGTTTAACCCTTCTACGGTCTTCGAATTATTTTCGAGCCAATCCGGTTTGTTTCGCTTGAGAAAATAAATTTATTCATTTTTCAAGTCTTGAAATTTATTTTCTTCTTTCTATAAAGTGAGGAATATATTTTTGAGTGGTTTGTTAATTTTTACTCGTTTGTTAATTTCACACATTTTTCTTATTCTTCTTTTTATAAAGTGAGGAATATATTTTTGGGTGATTAATTTTTACTCGTTTGTTAATTTCCCACATTTTTCTTATAAAAGTAGAACATTCGTTGCACGTTTCTTTATTATTTCAGAGGTATACGAACAATCATATGTCTGAAGAAATTTGAGTTTTTAAATTTTTAATAAAATAATTGGCAGGTTTCATTATATTAATTTTTTACCCTGATATCAATTTGATATTAAGGAAGAAAGTTATGTTAGGAAAATGAGGAACGGATGAGAATTAAAGTTATCTTTCTTAATAATCGTTCAAATTTTTATTTTCAAGTTTAGATTTTTAATTCTTCGGTTATGGAATTGTATAACAAGAGAGTGTTTTATTTTATTTCTTTCGTGACTTTTAAAAAAATAACTATCGTAATTTAGAATATATAAAAAATTGTATTATATAGTTATATAATTGTAAGAATTATAAAATGTTAAGAATTAATTTTTCTGGTCGATTTCAGAGAAATAAATCGTAATAATGTGTTTCGATAAATTAATGTATGTATTAATATAAGCGAATCGTTAAACAAGGCAAATTTTGTTTCACGGAAAATCAGCGGAACGATCGCAAAAATGCGCGTATACACGGTCGAGAGTATAATGCTCGAATTCAGGAAGCAAGCAGTCAGGCCACTCGCGTTCTTCCACACTTCCGCCGAGTGCACTTCTCGTCCGCATTTTGCCAGCCACTTTTCCAGCGGCTTTTCACGTGAAAAGAGCGCAGTTTGCATGTAGCGAAATTTAGAAAGCTCATCCACTCGGTCGGACGATGTTCTCTTGATTTTCCAGCCTTAATGTGTTTACATTAGTTCGGTTGGTGCATAACATTTAGAGTGAAAAACACTTTTCTTTTCAATCTTTACTATTTATTCTAATTAATCTAGTTCTTTCTATTCGCGAACAGTGTTACATAGTCTTCAATTATTTTCTTTTAGCGAAGTGTTTTATATTTACACAATTTTTTAGTTTTTATTAAATTATATTTTATTCATTTTTTATGAAGTTATATTTTGTTAACTTTTTATTAAATTATATTTTATTAATTCTTTATTAAATTATATTTTATTAATTTTATATTAAATTATATTTTATTAATTTTATATTAAATTATATTTTATTAAATTTTATTAATTCCAATTTTACATTTTTTATCAAAGCTGTAACTTTTGTATTAAAAATGAGGGAAATTAAGGAAAAAGATATATATTTTAAGTATAACTGTAAAATTTTCATTTATATTGATAACATTAATGTTTATTTTTTATAAAAAAAGGAATCATATTTCCTATTTTCATTCTTTTTTACTTTTTCATATTTCTGAAAGCAATTATTAAATACGTATCACATTTACGATTCATAATTCATTTTCTAGAGTTTTAATATAGGAAGCTCGATAAACATTTTTAAAATTAAATTTTCACATCGTGAAGAGTATTTTGTATTATGAAAACAATTCTTGTTTCGATTTATTTTTTACCCGAACCAAAAGGTTCGGAATATTCAGTTGTAAAAATTAATCAATTACTGTACAATGGCGGTGTAGTCACAAAGAATAACAATGAAAGAGTTTCCCGAACGTTTATTGCACTCGACGGAAGTATAAAACATGAATCAATAGTATTCTGTAAACAAATTTTCGTACAGAGAGTACAATGGAGGCGAATTGATCGTTGTATCGTTCATAACCAATAAAATTGTTCTGTTTAAAGCGCGCACAGCGAAATAAAATCATCCAAGCAAACTCTAACGATTTCACAATATCGGAATATTAAATTTCTTTTTTCAAACGCCAAATATGAAAAAGCAAATTTGATACGTATTTTACGTCCCACTGAAAAAGAAAAAAAAAAAAAAAAAAAATAATAAAACTCAATTATCCCAAATTACCATTTAACATCTGGAAAATGTTTCCAAGTTCCCATTTTTACAACGAAACGAATTCACGGATTGAATCGCAGCGTTGAAGAAGGAAACGATTTATATTTCTGCGAGTCTATTAAATGTAATAAACGACGATTACGCGTTTATGCTCAAGTGGAACAGTACTTTCTTTCATTAACGGGTAACAGCTTCCTTTCCAGTATTCCATTGGTCGCTCTTAATTTTGTTAATTGGCACAGCGGTTATAAATTCAGGAAAATAAAGAATAACAACCTGTTTTTGAAAAGAACATGTAAACCGGAAGAAACAACCATTGAAACACATTTTTTTTTACCGAAAGTAATAGAAAATTCCTAAAAATGAAGCATTGTAAATTTATAGAATTATTATAAGAAATTGCGAGCCAGTCATTTCGACTGCTTTGATAGTTCTACTATTAACCCTTCGCACAAATATTTTATCGCATCCGGTTCGTTTTTAACACTAGAACTACCGACGATTAAAATAGATTTATTTATACCAAAAAAATCACAATGATAGGTATTTGAAAAAATATATATATCGCAAGGGAATTAAACCTTTCTTCATACGTTCGGTAACTGGTGGTACAAGCGAAAAGGAGGTGATTCTACGTGAAAAAGTAAGTCGAAAATATGGAATAAAAATTTTTCGTTCGAGGCTTTGTTTTCGAGGAAATCGATTTTTAATTTTCGCCTAGTACGCGTGCACTTGATCATGTCTCTTTATTACCGATCTCACTGTAGATCATTGTCCCGATGGGACACGTAAATTACGAAGTAATCACAAAGTTTATTATTACAGAAATTGCTGAAAATGTTGCCCATTCGAGAATTATTATAATATATATATATATATTATTCTGCCGAAAATTATTATAATATATATATATATATTAGGTTGTCCCGGAAGTTTCCTCCGTTGTCTTCACACAACAGCTTCATTTGGCAATATTTATATAAATATTCAGACTTATCTATTAAACGAGAAATGCAGGAAGGTGATAAATCAAAATGGATCCTACATAAAATAATATTATATATTGTAAAACAAAAATGTTATGCATCCAATACTTATCAACCACTTGCATCCATAAAGACGTGCCACGCGCGTCGAGATGCTTTTGTTCCAAAGTCACCACCGACGTGTATACCACGTCGATAAGCATTCGTCGAAGAAACAAAATCGACGTGTTCGTCACGTCGGCTAACAGTTAGATCGTTCATTATTCTAGCTACAGTTCCAGAGTGCACAACATCGCATACCATACAGGAGTAGATTATTAATTAATAAAATGTTATCGTTGTTGTGAATATTCATTCGTATCCCTGTAAAATTCTTTATGTAAGACCCTACCAACGCGCTAAGACACTGCTTAAAGGTTTGCGCTCGCAATCGCGGTGCGGCGTCAATGTAACTCCTTACCGCGTGTTATATTGTAGAGCGCGGCACGGCAACCGAAAGTTAACCCCTTGGCTTACCATTTCTTCAATCTTCATGCGTATTAGCAATAGTTATTTACGTCTTTGACACTCCATCAAACGCAAAGCATTGAAATATTACACGTATTTTGTATCTGCTAATTTTCAATCTTGTAAATTTAAATTACAGTTAAAGTTAAAATTCAACTTTATCATAAATATCGTGCCTTTTTATTGTATTTTAACCAGAATCGGCGCCACGAGTGTGACTCGTGGTTATAGGGCAAAGGGTTAAATCGTAGCGCAAGTGGTTAATACAACGAACGAAACTTTTGGGAGAACCTAATACTATAACGGCAAAGCATCAAATGGCCTGAATGAAAAGTCGAGCAAGAATGGCTCGACACGGAACGTGTTAAACTGGAAAACTCCATGCTGCATTACGCTTGCGAACTCTCCAGCTGTGAACCAAGATGGCGGACTGTTTAAAGGAGAAAAGAAAAAAAGACGTTTCGCTCCTGGTATATTTTGTCCTTTTATCTGTTCGTCGTTTGAAAGCATACTCTTCGAACTATCTTCAAACATGATAAGGGCTCGACCCTTAATGGATCCACTGTTTGCATCGGGAAAGAGCATCGTAGGACTCCACTCTCTTGTCTTATGATACACGCGACCCTCGCCCTTTGAAAATCAATCTCCCTCGTTTGGCTCCGGTTCCTCCATCGAGATTATTGTCCCCGGTAAATTCTATTTGGCTCAGGAACGGAATAACGATATTATCATTTTGAACGATTGCTTACGAGAAACTTGGCTCGAGGTGGATGGTTTTGCTGGCTGCTCGTGGAGCCTGTTGAATTTTCTTGGAACGATTTGTATTGGGTCGGTGCATACGAAGCTTTCGATTTGAATAGAGGAACTTTGGACGAGAAAGATTTTGATCTTAAGCATTGTGTCTGCGAATTAATTCGATGTCTTTGGCTTTTTAAGTTTGCTGCGGTCTTCGGATCATTTTAGAACCAGTCGTGTTCGTTTTGTTATAAAATTTGCTCATTTAAAGATATCGATTTGCGAAATTTCTCGTTTTTTTTTTATACCGAAGATAAGTTTCTGTTTTTTTCTTTTTTTAATTAGGATCTTTTTTTTTGTTGGTGGTGGAATGATAGTGCGATAATTGTTTTAACGTTGCTGCGGTGGTGGATATTTTTATAATGGAATTATGATTTTATTTCTTTAACAGAAACTTGGTAATCGTAAGAAAAATGAAGTTGCAATGTAGGATCGAAGAGTTATTCCAGAGTTATTCTCGTAAAAGTTGTATGAATTTTTTACGGTGCGTTGTTTGGTGTTTTATGTGATCTTCTGTAAAGCTTACGGTTGAAAAGTCGTTTCGTTTGTGTTTTTGTTAATATTTATTTGTGCAATTTGTTACGTTCATATTTGTAACTTGTTACATTTATATTTGTAATTTGTTACTTTCATAATTGTAATTTGTTACTTTCATATTTGCAATTTGTTACTTTCATATTTGCAATTTGTTACATTCATATTTGCAAGTTGCTACGTTCATATTTCTAATATGTTACATTCATATTTGCAATTTGTATTCATGTTTGCAATTTGTATTCATGTTTGCAATTTGTTACGTTCATATTTCCAATTTGTTACATTCATATTTCTAATACGTTACAATCATATTTACAATTTGTTACATTCACGTTTGTAATTTTTCACATTCATCCAAAATCAGAAAAAAAGAACGAGTCGATAAAAACGCAAGAGCCATAGCAGGGTTAAATTTAAATTATTTTTCCCCCGTTTCTCTGATATTTCAAAGTACCGACTTTAACTTAAACAAACCACTGCATAATCTTCCACTACTAACGATGCAATTTGAAAAAAAAAAACAAAAAAACAACAATAAGCAGTACCAACACTAACATCTGTATCCGTTAAAAAATAAAGATGAAAATAAAAAAATAGAACAGAGATTCAATTCCAGGACGAATTAATGAAACTAATTTATTTCGTTTATGACCTGATATTTATTAGAGTATTTAAAGCTTGGTCTAATCCTTAATTAGATAAACGAGGGGATCAAAAGGATGAAACAGAAATTGTAATAGTTCCACCTATAAATAATCACGTCGGAACGTCGAGGCTAACGAAGTGTGGCCATTGTAAATCAAATTTGGCCTTTCGTGCATCCGTGTGTCTCATTATAATTAACGCAGGCCACGTTTCAAGCGTCATTGTCCGATACCGAGGCGACAGATTAACGTAATTACGATTGACGTTCTCGTGGGAATTCAATGAATCGTTCGATGAAAAATTGAACGAACAACGAAAAAAAAAAAGTATCGAGGGGAACGAGTTTTGAATGGAAAGTAAATTAGTGTACGAGGTAAATGTAATTGATTCGGATGTTTCCGACTCTGTTTGGCCGTGGACGGAAATGTTTGGTCCAGGTGAATTCACGGTGGAACGTTGTGTCTTCATTTATTTCGACCAACTCAATTAAACTTGTTGTTGGAATAGGTATGGTAAAAGGTTTTTGTTCGTTCTTTCGTTCAATGGGATTCGCAATTAATTGTGCAGCGAAGTTTGCTTCTGAGATATTGGTATTGTGCAATTCCCAACCTTTTATTTCGACGTTCTTTCTCTATTTTATTTTTGTTTCGTTTTCTTTCTTAACCCTTTGAGACGCGCTCTGCTAGAAAATCGTGCATTGTACGCGGAGCAATATTCGCGCGGTGTGTAGTTCACAAATGCGAAACGGTTGCTCGTGAATGAAACAAGATAAAATGTAGAAAAGTTTTAGAATTTTTTTTTTTTTTTTTTGCTTTAGAAGATTCAAATTTATTTTTTTTTTTTTATGTATATCACAATTTTATATTTTCTCAGGTGTCGAAGTAAAATATCATTTTATTCTTCATTTTATTCCGAATTATTTTCAACTTTTGTTTATGCAGGTTCATACTTTTGTGAATACGTTTAAAAAAGAAACTTAAATTTTTATTTCGACTTACATCGTCTTTCAACTTCCGTAGAAGAAAGAAGAAACTTAAATTTTTATTTCGACTGAATTCCAATCGTATAAGATTTTAAAATTCGAACATTTCCTTTTTCTTTCCGTGGATCCTTCATCTATTAATTTTATTATATATAAATTCTTTATTATATATTATAATATTACATATTTTATAAGTCTACACTAATTTACATTACACATTTGTATTTCTTAAAAAAAGAATTTTTTTAATTTAACATCAGTGTAGACTTATAAAATATGTAATTGTGACGTGCCGGCGTGGTCGACCCGTCTAAATTTTCTTTATTTTGGGATATCCCCCCCCTCCCTTTTTCCCCGTTAGCATTGTTTTCTGAAGGGCTCCGCTCCGCTTTCGTTAATTCTCCTTATTTTCATATTCATTTCTTATTACACCATAATCGTTCAATTACCGTTCGCTTAGCTATTCAAATTCTCCTCTGAGAACGACAACGGAATTCTATAATTAGATATTTAATCCCTATTCATAATAATCCACGACACAAAAACTGTCCTACAGATACCCACCTGAAAAACTTACACAGTGAATCCTATAAGGAAAAAATCGCCTATTCAAATCCTATAAAGAAAAAGTTACATGTCGAAACCTATAAGGAAAAAATCTCCCATCTAAACCTATATAGAAGAAATTACATGCCGAATCCTATCCAGACCTATGCAGAAAAACTAAGCGAACCTGCTACAAATAGGAGCACCTCGAGGAACGAACGATGATTACCCGTCGAAATCTCAATACGTGCGTGTCGGTGCTACAGTAGCAACTTATAGAAATTCAAATTCAACTTAGATTATTACCCGTCGAAATCTTAGTACGCGTGTGTCGTGTTATAGAGCAGCTAGAGCAACTTATAAATTCATAAAATTCAACTTAGAATAAATCAGTCGAAACTCCATACGGCCATATCAGGGTTATAAAGCAGCTGGAGCCTTTCATAACTCAACAAATTCACTTCATCCGTTCATATTCGCGTTAGTAAGCGGCAACTATTAAATTAAAACGCTATAGAATTATCCGTCGCGATTCCAACGTGTGATTTCCACACTCGTCGTCAAACCCTCTACGAAACGCGCCCAACAAAGGACAACGCAGCAGCACTTCTGCCACTCCAACCCATCAACCATCGGACTTCAGCCCACTGGACTTCGACTAGGAACAGAGGAAGGGCCAGCCCGCAACTACTTCCCGACGAAGGTGGACCTGCAACGACCGCCCCCTTCTTCGGACAACTCCAACGAACTCGATCTCCCCGAGCGACTATCAACGTGCCAAGGAGAACCGTCGCAGCCGAACGCAAGACGTTTCGTAGCAGCTGCCGTGAGCGTATTCTTGCACAATCTCGATTTTATATACATATGTATCGGGCCCCTTTAAATTGTACCACAGCTCCTCTCCGCAACCTGTATTCCTTTTCCCAAACCCTTCCCCCTCGTGCGTGCGCGAAACTATCTTTCGACCCGCGAGGTATTCCTCTTCACAAACCATTCCCCCTCGTGCGTGCGCGAAACTATCTTTCGACCCGCGAGGTATTCCTCTTCCCAAACCTTCCCCCTCGTGCGTGCGCGAAACTATCTTTCGACCCGCGAGGTATTCCTTTTCACAAACTATCCCCCTCGTGCGTGCGCGAAACTATCTTTCGACCAGCGAAGTATTCCTCTTCACAAACCATTCCCCCTCGTGCGTGCGCGAAACTATTTTTCGACCCGCGAGGTATTCCTTTCTCGAACCTCCCCACGCGAACCTATCACCTCCCCGCCCTTCCTCTCAGCCGTGCATGAACCCCCCTACTAAACTACTCGAATACGCACCTACCTCTCTCCCCTCCTCTCGAGTCCATACAACCGAGCCCTCTGTGGAAACGACAATCGTACATTGCGCGTAAACGCTCACGCGCGCCACAACGTTTTCGATTCGGCTACGACGACTTACGGCCTGCTTCCGAACCGGAAGTACCTCCCGTCGGCGTCATCGGGAACGTAACAGTAATATTAACGAAATAAACAAAGAAATTAAATGTACATTATATATTCGTATTTCTTAAAAAACAATTTTTAAAATTTAAAATCAGTATAAACTTATAAAATATGTAATATTGATAAAATAAACACCGAAATTAAATACGCTAAATCTAACAATAAGTTAATAAATAACTAATCCACTCGAAGAAAGATTAAATGTTCGAATTTAAAAATCTCGTACGATTTGAGTTCAGATCAATATCAATCAGAAGCAGGATTAAACGCATGCATGCAAACTTTCCAGCTGAACTCCATCTCTCACGAATTCAAATCAAACATCTGCCTATAATCAATTACAATTTTTCATCTTGACGAACAAACAATATTTTACTTACCAACAATCAAACGGAACATTTCCAAGCGTTCGGAGAGCGTTTTAAAATCCGCCCAGACAGATGCATTGAAAGTGGAAAAAGAACCACGTCGTCGATTCGATCTCTTAATTCAGAGAACGACATTACCCCGGCCAGTAACACCGACAATCCTGTTCGCTAATATCACCATCGAACCATGAAATTCCCAGCTGGAAACGGTCCGTGGTATTCCGTGAACATTAAAGTCCCGTAATTGCATCGCTGCAAGCGAAAACGAGAGAGAAGGACACCGTCCAATCGGGCCAACCGTTTCCATGGCGGCGTACAGTTGCATAGAATTTAACCTGTTAACAAATTAGCCGGGAATTTGTTGATCGAGATCCGTCCGGGAAGCGGTGGCAGCGTAGCGTATGATTAAACGACCGATCGGTATTACACGAAGCCCATTAATATTCTGTAATAAGTGTGATTAACTCGGTGGCCGCGACAGGATAAATCATTCGCGTTTGGACGATGCATCGGCGGAGATATTAGCTGGTTGGAGTAGCTGATGGGTTTTTAACTCTTCGAACGGTGAACGCTGTTCTGTGAATATTCTTCCAAGGGTGGATTTAATTTTCGTACGTTTACTCTGTTTCTTTTCTTGTTTGTTTATGTTGGGTGTCTGGTGTATTGTGGTGTAATTAAAAAAGGGACGGTTGAGGTAATTGGGAGGAAGATGCTTAAGGTTTCTTATTAAATTTATGAAATATTTAGTATATTTAGTTGTGTGAAATTGATAAAGTTTATTTGTTAGATAAGTTCTATGCTATGGAACGAGTTATAGTAAATTAATAAAAGTAGATATTAACCCATGAAATTTTATTTATTTTAATTAGAGGGAAGATGCTTAAGGTTTCTTATTAAATTCATAAAATATTTAATATATTTATTTGTATGAAATAAACGTTAGTTATATAAAGAAATAAGTATGAAATATAGAATCAAATTTTTTTATCGTTTGTCTAGTTCTTGAAAAAAATAGGTTTGAGTATGAGATTACAATATTGTAGATATAAATTAACTTTTGTTAACTTAATAACAAATATTATGTTGTAATAATTGTACGGCATGGATATATCGAAGATTGTTATGCAGATTTTCATAATTTTATGAATATAATTTAAAAAAATGAAAACTACATAGGCACACTTGTTTTATTCGCTAAATATTATAATGAGTATTATATTTTGGGTTTATTTATTATTTTCTATTCACACTCATAAAAATATAAATTTCCCACGTGTCGCAGAATTAATAATTACATCACTAGAATTAACAATTAAAGTATACTTATTTGCGCCAAAGAAATCAAAATAAAAAGTACTGAAAAAAGAGTACTTTTATTTATATTTTTTCCAATGAATCACGAAGAATTTCCAAAAATGAATCGCTCTAACTTTATTAAATTCCTACAAGAAATTATTAAACGGTAATTTTCTCCATCTTCGTAGTTCTAGTATTAAAAATGGTCGCAATTCGATAAGTAGACGCGTAATGTCATTCATGTGTGCATACCGTACTCTCAGAGAGTAATAATTAACATTGAATAAATACATTATGAGACCAGAGTACATTATTTTGTTTTTCTTCCTTTCAAAATGGATTCCCGTCTCCGGCGAAGCATTTCACGGTGTTTCATCGCGTTTTGGCCGCTGGTTTCGGGCTCGCTTACTAAATTTAGTACGTTGTCCGAAGCCACCATCTTGGAATAATCCTCTTTCGGCGTTTAAGCTATTTCGAAAGCTCTTTAAGCTCCGGCAACGCTTCTTCATATTTTGCCGACGTTATTCGACGCGGCTTAAAACGCTGTTGCATAGAAGGACCTCGGTCTCTCATTCTTGTTCGTCACGCATTGAATGCTATTTTCAAGGAATATCTTCAGGGAAATTTTATTTAAACATACGCGCTGGAAAAATTCTTCATTGAAATCAAAGTTACCGTGAATTTCCTTCTATATTAAATTACAATTCTTATATTAAATTGTTGCATAAATTTTGTCCACCATAAAACGTACTAAAAATTCGATTTTTGAAAACGCATTATATTCCCTTTTAAACCACGCATTTTCCACTATCATAGTATTATTATTTATAATAGTTTTTCGATATTTTATAATCGATTTTTGAAAATCTTTCTTTTTTAAGTCTTAAATATTCTTTATCGTTTTACTATTATATTTTATTAATACACCATTGTCCTGATATCAAGCTATTTATAATAATTATTAGTTTCTAACTTTTAGATCAAGCTGAGAAACCTTAATCCTGTATCATTTTTTTTTTTTTTTTTATAAGCAATCAATTATTTGATTATATCGGGTCAAAGAAACAGTAGTCATCTCAAATGCTTATAAAAATCTTTCAAAATTTTTAATCAACTGCTCAAGCAACAGCTGACAAAAATATTTGTCCCGAATCTTTCATGGTCTCTTACAAACCAGAAAATTATTATATTGAATTGATACAACTCACGCAGCCATCTAATATAATAAAATCCACAATATACTAGTAATAAACCAAACAGATTTACATCATCTAAATTCACATAATCCAAACCAAATAAATTTATACGACATTGTTTCACAATACTCTCCCGTAGTAATGCACATCGACACATCCAATCCAACCAAAATAAATACACCAACACAACTTTCACATCTATTTACACCACCCTCTTTCATAACACTCCATATCAATTCACCCAACCACATAAATATATCTAACAATGAACTTTTTTTTCACAATATTCTTCCGCGGTAATTCATAACACACTTTCCATCGACATCCATCATCGAATCCAATATCCAGCCCTTTGAAGCGACCCTAAAAAAAAAAAAATTCAAAAATCGCGCCACAAATCATCGCACTTTGAAAAATACACACAACCAAGTAAACCCACCAACAAACTACATCCATTCCAAGTTCTCACACTCCGAATTACCACGTCGTAAAACACGTTTCGTTCCAATGTCCCTGCGCCACGACAATACCAGCCCCCTCTTCCAACCCCTCGAGAATACACCGCACCGAACGAGCATACCGTCGCTTCTCGCTACCCAATATTGCCCCCAGCCCGTGGTCTGGAGGCATGGAAACCATGAAATTCGAGTGGCACGTCTAGCACGTTTTTTGGAGACCGAACGCGGCATAGTCGTCGCCGCGTATTACAGGGCGGTGCAACAACCTCGCGTTTATTTCTGGATGGCTCCGGTGTCATGGAATGCACCGTGCAAACTGGACGGCGTGCCTTAGGGACACGCGTGTCCCGGAGAATTAACGGATCAAGGGTATCATCCTTTTAACCGTTGGCGCTCCTTTGGCTCCGCTACGGAGACATTCTGTTTTCAACGCGATTGCGCTCGATTTTCAAAGATATCACAGAGATATAGCACCGTGGTGATTTAGAAAATTAGAAATTTATGTTTCCTTTACGGGGGAGGAAAAAGGATATCCTCCGATGTGCATCAGCTGCAACTTTACGACATCGTGAAAATGAAAGGAAAATATTTCAAATAAAGGAAGACGCTGAAGAACTTACCAGAACTGTCAAATCGTGTAAAAACCTGCTTAGTTTTTTTAAACATGTAAATCTTTTGCGCGTAATTTAAGCTTTGAACCAATATGGTATTAAGTTATACGTTATACTAGTATTAACCCTTTGCACTCGACTGGCGCCGCTACGGCGACATGCATAATTTTCTTCAGAGATTAAGTTTTTAATTAAATTCGGTGTCTTCGTCAATTCGAACGCTTCTTTTGTTTTAAAATAAAGTAAGTTGACTAAGTAAATTAAAAATCGTAAACATTTGTAATTTTCTGTTTCTCTTTCCGAAAGAACACTATGTTTTCACAGTAGTCCTTTGAAATTTGTTAATAATAATAAAAATATATTAATAATTATTATTATATGATTAATAATAATAATAATAAAAATTGAGAGGGTTAATACAACAAAAATTAATCTTAATTTTTTCGACCGCAAAGAAATTTACTCTCGAGTCTTTTTCTCGCCAATATAAGTTACGGTTATCTATCCGAACAAAATTCCCGCTCCTATGGCGTCTAACACATGATACGACTGCCCGAAAATGCATTCAGCAAACACACGCCGCGTTGAGAACTTATCGCCCCAGTGTACTTTAGATAATTCGCACTCTGCGTGGTAGTTTAATGGTAGGAAGGTTCGTGGAATATTGCGATGTTGTGCCCCTAGCACAGTTAAATGGCACGTCGTGATCTTGGTGTCAGATGCGACGCTGAATTTTTATTCCTTTCTTTCACCACCTCTACAAACTTAACTCCAAGCTAGTGTAGATTAAGCCTTCTGGATCCTTATGCGTCCTTAACACTAGATTTACGGAACCCGTCAATTTGACTCAGTTCAGATTTCGTGTTTAAGGTGGAATCAGGATTCGAACGGTTTTTCAGAAAAGAGTCTGTAGGCGTTTTTGATATGCGTTTTAATAATGCGATTACAATAATGTCCTTTCCTTGGACTATCGAGGAGTCGTGAGGACGTTCCCGCCAGTATATCTGCCTGAGTTTATTGCCCTAGGTCCCAAGGAATTTCCCTTAAGTGGGGAAGTGCCTTGACGAAACGCACATGGCTTGCTTTAGCCGTTCGTCTACCGCGATTTCTCTAACACGTGCTTAACACTTTACCAACCGGGAAGCCTATTAATCGGCTTTTTGCAGCCAACACTCATCGACCGGGAGCCTATTAATCGGCTTTTCACGGCCAACGTTTATCTATCGCTTGCTGCTTAATACTAACATTATGAAAATAAAAAACTTTATTAAATTTAATTACTCTACAATAAGATATACTAGTTTTTAGTTTACTAGGTTACTAGGTTTTAAGTTTTCGGCCGCACCAATACAATGGAACCTCGTTTCCAATTGGTTCGGCCTTTAGCCGGGAAATAATATAAAAGAGCCGAGGAAACATAGTTTCAGTTAGAATTAGATATAGAATTAGAGAGTTAGAAATAGAGTGATAGAGTTTAAGTCGACCACTGTAAAAGCATTTTAAATACACACGACTATTCCTACATTTATGGAAGATTTGAAGGCACAAACGTACACATAATGAATAAAATAAACAGAAATATATAAATAAACTCGAAATATATATTACTGATAATATATTACTGATTATAGTATTTAGTGGGAAAAAAAACAATTGTCTATCCAGTTTCTATTTTTTTTTAAATTATATTCGTAAAAATATGAATTTCCATAAAAATCCCCGGTCTATTCGTTACTCTCATTCGCAGTTTCTGGGATTTGAATTCCCTATGGCCACCGGATCGCGACCAGGTCGATAGTGTAATTATGGATGCATTTGTATTAACACATCGCGGATGGATAACGAAATCTCTCGTATTTTGTATTTCACATCTCGAAAAGGTAAAAATAGTAAACGACGACTTATTAGAGGTTACTATTGAAACTAGTCTTTTTAGCTCACACTTTAAATTTCAAATTATGAAGAACAAATTATCTCCAGGAGTACGCAAGCAAAAATTGATTCGATCGTTACTTTATTTCGTGATAAGAGTTAGAAAAATATTAATTCGTGTTGAACTTCATCCAGGATTTAATTGAAATTATTTTTGCATACGTATCAGTTCAAATTAATATTATTTTTGCATATATATTAATTCAAATTAATATATATATGTGCAAAAATAATTTTAATTAAATCCTGCGCGAAGAAGTTTAACACATCGACGATTGGACCTTATTTTTGTAAATCTTGCTATATTATTTTTGCATACGTACACGTGCAAATAATTACTCTTCCAACCGCTGGGATATTTATTCTCAGCCATTTTTTTCTTTCCTTTTTTCTCTTTTTTTCGTACCGATACGGATTACGAAATCCACCGAACAAAACACACCCGTTATAAACTCCAAACTACGAACCCGCCAAAACGCAGCTTTCCATTCATGTTACTACAATAAATCTCCCCAGCGAAATCCCGTATGATATTCGGTCCCTTCGCCGCGAAACGATTGATTAATAGACCGTTTTCCGCGGACAGGGGGATGATCCTGATTTCCCGCGGTTCCGCCGCGAAATACCCGGAAAATCCGCATTTCGGTATTAGGCACGATCTGCCGTGAAATCGCGTATTCGATAACCGCAGACCACGACAACCATACCGTGTCTCGTGTCGCACACGTGTACCACCATGTTACACGCGATACCTGTCCGTACGCACTGTTTCCTTCGCACGAATGATCCTTTTTTTTTCTTTTTTTTTTCCTTTTATATCACTCGTTCCTCTTTTTACTCCTTTTCTTCGCTCCTTTTTGTTCCTTTTTGTTCCTTTCTGTTCCTTTTTGTTTCTCGACGAAGTATAGATATTCCCTCAGACGTATCCTGTGCCGTTTTGTTCGTCACATTATGGCGGCCGCATACAGACCGAGCGCTATCGAGTTTCCTCGTATCGCGGACGATTTTCAGGCTCGTTCCTTGATTAGAAGGGCGAGCCGCGGCGGGTGAATCGATACGATGCCACGGCCGTGCGAACGTCGATATCGTTTCGCGAAATTGTTGCCTACGATAAGGGCGAGCATTGCCCGATGAATACGAAGAGAATAGACGATGATGGGGGTTGGGGGTGGATCGTTGTCGAGGCGCAGGTATTTGTGAGTTGTTACCACTCGGTGGAGGTTCGTTTGTGCTGGGATCGATTTTAGAAAAATTGAAACTGTGTTCGTAACAGTTTACGCTACTTATAAAATAAATTGGGGAATGATGGGGCGCTCTTTTTAAAAAAAAGAAAACAATCTGTACGTTGTAAATTTAATTGACATCTGAATTAGAGAAAAATCAAATTCGGTTTTGTTAACGAGTTGTTAATAAAAAAACACAAATCAATCACAGAACAAGAACGATGGCCGGCGATCTGCGAGAGCGTTGTTTCCTGAGACGATTTTAAGCAATATTTTCCTTCGCGAAAATGTTAAATTCCGTTTTGTTAACGAGTTATTACCGAGAAACACAGATCAATCACAGAGCGAAAATAATGGCCGGCGACTTAGGAGTTCGTTGTTTCCTAAGATAATTTTAAGCAATATTTTCCATAGCGAAAATGTTAAATTCGGTTTTGTTAACGAGTTATTAACGAAAAACACAGATTAATCGCAGAGCGAGAACGATGACCGGTGACTTAGGAGTTCGTTGTTAACTAATATAATTTTAAGCAATATTTTCCTTCGCGAAAATGTTAAATTCGGTTTTGTTAACGAGTTACTAACGAAAAACACAGATCAATCGCAGAGCAAGAATGATGGCCGGCGACTTAGGAGTTCGTTGTTTCCTAAGATAATTTTAAGCAATATTTTCCATAGCGAAAATGTTGAATTCGGTTTTGTTAACGAGTTACTAACGAAAAACACAGATCAATCGCAGAGCAAGAAAGATGACCGACGACCAGCGAGAGCATTGTCTCCGTGTATTGAACACTAGAACTACCGACGATTAAAGCATACTTATTTCTACCGAAAAAATCATAATGAACGGTATATGAAAAAATACGCAGTGCAAGGGAAACAAAACTGTCTACATTTTTAACAGAAAGTTACGGAAAATTGCCTCTGAGATGCCACGGTAAATTTATAAAATTGCTGTAAAAAATTTCGAATGGGTCATTTTGACCACTTTGGTAGTTCTAGTGTTAAGTCTAAATTAAATATTCAGTTTTATCGGCCACCAGTGTAGTCGAGCCGCCTCCGGGTTAGCTTCTTGCGGACTTCCGGTCCCCGCGATCGCGCCCCGCCTCGCTAATCCGAAATCCATTAGTTCGACCAGCCACTGTCGTTAACGAAGCCGCGGATAATGAATTTCAGCCGGCTAAGGCAATTATTAGCGCCGCCGCTCGACGGGACTGTGTTCCGCTTTGTCAAATCCTAGCGTGCACGCGGCTCTCCATTCGTAATTTCGAGCATTTCGCGCGTGAAACGTCTGCTCAAGACCCTGGTAAATATTCTAGCATGAAGCTAGAATATCTTCTTAGCAGAGGAGGGTAGAGAACCGGAGGAAGTTCATGGGGAGGAAGTTGGGGTCGTTCGTTGTAATTTGTCGTTGTAGCGATGCTTACTTTATGACGAACGAGGAAAAGGAAACGTGGTTGAAATTTTCTTGAAATTATGCTTTGCCAAAGCTTATTTTAATGAAGACTGAAGAGAATGCTTGTCGGGTTATTTTGCGGATAGCGTTAATTTTAGTGTATTTTAAAAATATGTAACTTGTGGGTAGCGTTGATTTTTAATAGTATATTCTAAAAATATAGAATTTGCGGATAGTGTTAATTTTTAGTATGTTCTAAAAATATAGAACTTGTGGATAGCGTTAATTTTTAATGTATTCGAAAAATTTAGAATTTGCGCATAGTGTTAATTTTTTAGCGTATTCTAAAAATATAGAACTTGTGGATAGCGTTAATTTTTAATGTATTCTAAAAATCTAGAACTTGTGGATAGTGTTAATTTTTAGTATATTCTAAAAATATAGAACTTGTGGATAACGTTGATTTTTAATAGTATGTTCTAAAAATATAGAATTTGCGGATAGTGTTAATTTTTTAGTATATTCTAAAAATATAGAACTTATGGATAGTGTTGATTTTTAATAGTATATTCTAAAAGTATAGAATTTGCGGATAGTGTTAATTTTTAGTATATTCTAAAAATATTGAATTTGTGGATAATGTTAATTTTTTACTATATTCTAAAAATATAGAACTTGTGGATAGCGTTGATTTTTAGTGTATAAGTTAGTGTATTAATACTGGGATATTATTTTTGTCTTAAACATATCTTGCAAATATACGCTCGAAAATACTGAATATAGAATCTTTAACATCTATTTGAAATATTTTTAATTTATAGATGAGAAGTTGTAGTTCATACGCTGCTTTGTTGAGGAAATGAGTTAGTTTCTGAAACGATAAGGAAAAACATTGACTAATTACGTAGTTAGATGCTTTTAAGATCTGTCATAGAAAAAAAAAGATATATAATTGAAATAACTGCATCAATTAAAAAGCAACAGGACCACAAAGTTACGTTTCTCGTACGTTTCAAAAATATTCGAAACTTTTTAATTAGTTTGCTGTCTGTCGGTATTCCAGCATCGATACGTTCGACGACCCAAGTTTGACTCAATTATCAGTTCACTGGCGAGATAACTTAAGGTTTCATACCGAAGTTCTAAGGTCGAGAGGCAAGGAGAAGTGGCTAAAACAGAAAGGGGACAGATAATGAAAAGTGACAGCGGAATATTAAATCGATTTCTGCGATGCGGCCAAGAAAATGTCGAACTCGATGAATCCTCGGAGACTTAATAGGGGAAGAAAATACTTTGAACTAATAAATTGAACAGTTTATACTTGTATTAGAAATACTTAATGTTTATATCTTGACAATTATCTCCAATAATAAATAATAAACTTATCTCGGTGGAAATATTTCAGTTTTCGATTGCAAAGTATTGAAACAGCAAATTAATTAACTAAACAAAAAATCTTAGAGATTTATCATTCTTTTTTTCTTTTTAAAACACTTAGAGTTTATATCTTAACAACTATCCCTAATAATAATAAATAATAAACTTACCTCTGTGGGAATATTTCAGTTTTTAATAAAAAAAAGTAAAGATTTATCTTTTTTTTTTTTTTTTTTTAAAACACTTAAAGCTTTTACTAAAATCTCCGTGAAAATATTATCCAGTTGCTGGTAGATTATATTAAAAAAGCTTAGAGATGCAAAAGGGTAAAAATGATAGTATAGTTATTATTAAAAACTAACAGAAACATGGAATTATCCTACTGAATGTCGATATCGTTGATAAATTATTAAACATAATTTTTAATCCTCTTTATCGTACCTATAATATTTCACGTTCACATTACAAGAACAGTCATTAGTTAAAATTATTTTCATCCCTAGAAATCTGATTAATTACTTCAGAACCGTAGCAAGTTCCATAGAAGACCATTATTTTTTTATATTCTTTTACATTCATTTTAATATTCGGAAAAAGGAAGAATATTTTATTTCCATTACACTGTACAGAATATAAATCAAGTTTTCATAATATACTTTCATTAGTTCCCTCTATTTATTGAAATATTATAACATCCCTTAAAAAAAAAAAATTTTTTGTCGAAACTAAAAAGTGGATCTCCATGTCCAAAGAGTAAAAGTGAACTACTAACGACGTTCGCTAAATAACACGGAATACCAGCGACTAAAAAAAAAAATAAAAATAAAATCTACTCGCTCATCTTCGATTCTCTCTCCCGTCGAACGTTTTCGCAAAGCGAGCCATTAAAACCTCTAACGAACCAGCGGCGAGCAATCAAACGACCCGCGAATCCTCGCGGGAACGTTGCAAGCTCTCGCTCATTTTTCCAAACGAAACAAACGCGTTGCCCGGAATTTCGAAACGAATTGCAGCTCGTAGATTGCGGTTCTACGCGGACGATCGGCCATTAAGTCGTCGAAAGTTCAGCATCTATCAGAGACTCTCTCGAGATACGATTTACAGTGTGTCTCGCATAAAACTGGCCACTTCGTTATTTTACTATACGTATTATGAATTAATACGTAAAACATGTTATATAAATAAATGGATTAAAGTATATTTTCAATTGAAATTAAACGTTACAGAGAATGTAATTCATGTTTGACGTAATTGGATCAGAGATTGTGCCAGAGAGAATTTTGGAATTTAATAATAACAGAAGTAAAAATGTATCTGGTCCAAGTTTGACGCACTTCCTATAATTTTGTAACTAAAATTGAATTTTGTGGAGAATATAATTCATGTTTGTCATGATTAGAGCATGGATTGTGGCAAACAGTATTTTCGAATTTAATAAAAAAAGTAAAAAATAACTAATTGATGTCTGGCGCATTTCATTTAATTTTATTACAATATTTACAATTAAAATTCAATGTTATAAAGGATATAATTCGTATTTGTCATAATTAGTCAACAATGAATGCGATTCGATATTATAAGGCATGGAACTAAATCGAGTTTCTGTCGTCTATGGCTGTTGGAATGGTTCTCTCATAAATTCAGTGTCGGGAAACGCGGCCATTTCGGTACACGTGTAAACGCGGTCGAAAACGCGAATCTCGGTCTCATTAGCGTTCACACGGGCGTCATTCGACGTCGTAATTGTTAATTAATGCGTCCCACGGCTCATCGGCGATTCCGCCTCCGTTGTTTGGTCCATACGATTTTCCGGTTTCGGAGTCGGTGAATGGAAAATCAGGACAACCGAGAATTATAAGAGTAAATGTTCTTTAAAAAGTTTCAGGAACCTTGCAGATATCTCTGATGATTTTTTTTGGTATCTAAATAGGGTAGGAGAGAATTATTTAAATCTACCTTATTAGTTTCTTTTTTATCATCTAATACAAGCGAAGTTTTTTGACAAATGTACAGAATAAATAGAAAATGAAAAATACAGATTCTTCAAATAAAAATTAATATTCGATTACAATATTTCCATCTAAAATAATTATTATTGCTAACACTAGATTTACAAAATAAACATTGATTCTCCTTTTTTATAATAATAAAAAGAAAACAATATTTTACTAATTCTTATAAAACAAAAAATTAAGTATTTTTATTTGTTAATTTATCGACAGGTTTACCGACAAATTAAAATTATTTTCTTATTAGTGGCCAGATTAAAATTTTTCTTTTTCTTTTCGTTGAATAAAATAGTTAAAATAGTTAAAAAAAATAATTATATTTCTTTTAACTGAAAAAAAAACTTTCAACCGGTCCACTAACAATGGAATAATTTAAAATAGTCACGTTAAACGGTTCACCTGGTATATAAATACCATATATTATCAGTTATTTATTTTTCTGTCGCTTAAAATAAATAAACAGAAATTTACCAAAGATCAGAGGATGAAAATTGTATCGATGATAAAAACAAATATAAAATTATTGCGTATGTATTTTGTGTTCAGTGATACAAATTTTGAAATAAGTAGATTAAATCGTTCGTTGAACTATGAGAACATCGGTTAAGCTGTTTTATTCGTCGGTGGTCTGTATAATTGTCGATTAGGGAGTTGATTAAATTCATTCGTTCGAATGATCAACATCGAAGAACTAACGACATCCAGTCATCGTTGTCAATAGCGTGTTGCACGAGACAAGAATAGAACGATCAGAAATCGTTCGATTCCATAGATATTATTTACGAGTGTGTTAATGGAATAAAATAAATGACGTAAAGGATAATAATATCAATTATTTACATTTCACTGAATATTCATACGAACGTATTAACCGATTAAGATAAGTGGTACATGAAAGGATAAAATTGCGTGCGATTAACCTGAATGCATTTATTATTAAAATTTTAATCAGCTCTTACACCAAAAATAGAGATAAATAAAATGGCTGTAATCGTTTGATCTCTGAAGCATGGAATAAATTTGCGAATGCCGATTCTTGGAAGCAAAATAAATCGGGAAAACTGTTCGTTATATTGTGTTCGCGAGTCAAGTAATTAAAATTGAGAATCGGGAATTTGAAATATTATTCCGATAAGCACGGAATATCATCGAACCCGTTTTTCAAAGGCTTTAATTTATTTTTTACGCGCTCAAAGAGCTCTCGACATTTATGTTCGCGATATATTAAATTAAAAACGATTTTGGATACCGAAAGATAATTAAAAGGACGCGTTTTATTTCATTGCGATTGAATATATTTTAATGCGAGCAAGAAAAGATGAAAACAAAGCTGTTATCTTAAATTTAAACCAAGCAATAAATGCTTAAAAAAAAGAAAAAAATCTGGAGTAAATGTAATATTTATAAATTGCGTTCTATCATTCCATACTTCTTTTTTTACTCAACTTAGCAGTATCTAAAAGCCACAATACGATATTAAATCACAGTAACCGGATTTTCCTTGTAAAGAAACAGAATTATGATCAATCGTAGTAATATAATAATATAATAATAAAAATATCATAATATAATAATAAAAACTAATAATCATTAACCCTTTGCCCTACAACCACGAGTCACACTCGTGTCGCCGATTCTGGATAAAATACAATAAAAAGACTCAATATTTATGACAAAGTTCAATTTTAGCTTTAACTGTAATTTAAATTTACAATGTTGAAAATTAGCCAATACAAAATACCTGCAATATTTCAATACTTTGCGTTTGACAGAGTATCAAAGACATGACTAACTATTGCTAATATGCATGGAGATTAAAGAAATCGTAAGCCAAGGATTTAACAACATAATACTACCACATACTAACACACATAATAAAAATTCTATACATCTATTACATAGAACATAACATAGAATAAAAAAAGTGTTAACAAACACAGACACAAAGATGCATAACTTTCGACAAAAATTCGACAACCTGAAAGACAAAAAAAAACTCAGAACCTCTTCGAAAAGCATCCCGTTAAAAAATACGAACATACACAGCATCTTGCGTATAAAAATATGAAACTTGAAAAATTATTCAACCTCGGATACAATTTTTAAAACCAAACGCAACAAAGGTACCACTTAACCTTCCCCTCTACACAATAACCCTTTCTTTTTTTTTTTCAACAATTTATCAAAGCATTCAAAAGCTTCCAAAGCCTCTTCAACGTCCAGAAACAAAATCTTCTCGTACATCCGCCTCCAAAAAGTTCGCCAAAAAAAAAGAAAAAAAAGAAAAAAAAACAATCAACGAATCTCACCCTCACACACCCCTTCCATCCTCTCCATACACGTTTAATCTGCCTCTCATCCTTCGGTACGCTAAAAATTCACTCGTCAGCCATTCGAACGGATCCGTTGCGCCCCCGTTCATCAGTTACACACAGCTGTTGATCCAACCTATCCAGCTCGAGCTGTTCCACGCGGAATCCTCCGATGCTCCGATCGCGATCGAGCCCGATTAGAATCGCGAATAGGCGAATTTCGGTTCGATTCACCGGCGCACGGCCACGATGGCCGGTCTTCGTCTCTCTTTCTCTCTGGTCCTCGGTGATTCGCGTTTACCCATCGAAACGTGGCCCTTCGGTGCGTTCGAAGTAGCGAGAGGCTTTCACGGTGATGAATAGCTGGCAGTGGCGCGATTAAAGGGACACGCGTGGAAAGTTATCGCGACCGTTGCATTCTCGAGCACGCTGCATCGTGGCGATAACGATGAAAAGACGACCCTGCCGAGAGCTCTGTAGTTCGCGACGACGAGATTCGCACCGCTCACACGAGCCGGCCACACGGACGTGCACGGTGACGATGGTTAATGAAAAGCTGAATAGGTGTGCGGTAGACGTGGTACTGTGTGAGTTATTAATTTCACGTGTGAAGCTTGTGATCGCGTCCTCTGATAATCTACTCGTTATTAACGGGCGAGAGGGAGCGAGGGGCGAGAACGGGGTGAAGTCTGGTTCGCTTAGGCGGAGATGGAATCGAGCGGAACGAAGTGGTTTTGAAGAAATGGAGATTTTACGTGTTGAGGTATTTTTTTTTGTTTTTTTTCTGTTTTTGTTTGTTTTTTTTTAGGTTTCTATTGATGAGAGGGTGTACAGGGGATGTTGGATGATTAGGACGGAGTAGGTATTGCGTTTAGTGTGAGATAGAGGAAGAGTTGAACGATGGGATAGGAGGGTTTGAATATCTTCTTCAACCCTTTGCGGACGAGCACTCTTTCGACTCTGATTGGTGGCAGGTGGATGATAATTTGTATGTGGAACGAGATTATAAATTGAATATGTAAATAATTAGACGGAAAATAAAGTAGAAGATGGACAAATGGTCGACGAAACTTCGCATTGGCGTCTCGTATTCGTTTGTCGCTGTGGAGGCGATGATTCGTCTGCTAAAGGTTAATTATTCAGAGCTTAGTGGTACATTTTTGTATAACATAATTTTGTATAAATAGTGGTAATAGTTTGCTTAACATTATTTCTGATGCATCAAAAGAGCATTTTTTTTTTTAATTACCGTTTCGTGATCTTTAAGTGCTATGTAGAAAATGCGTACAATAATGGTGGTTGAATGGTTAGAGGTTTTACTATTTACTTTTTATATCTGGATTTGTAGGTGGACTTTTACAGTTGTCTAATGGCA
>SMSQ01005742.1:99382-117068 GCA_019453375.1 Ctenoplectra terminalis | reverse complement strand
AAAAAAAAAAAAAAAAAATCTCATTTCACATAATTATTTCAATACACACACGAAACCACCCTCTGCCCTCTCACATTATCTCACCGCACCTTGAAGAATTAATAAATTTTGCGCCTTCGGTCGCGGAACGATCGTTTCCACCTGAGACCACTTATATCCAAAAACAGACAACGACCTTGAAAGCACCATGTGCATCGTCACCGATGGGACACCGTAAGAGAGGAACGACCGGAATGGAACGAGATCGAACCAGCGAATACCAAAACTGTCGGAACAAAAGCGCTCGTTGACAGACAGTGCGTCAGAACGAAGATAATTAGTCTTAACAAAAGGAAGAAAGAAAAAAAAAAAAAAAATTATCGGAATGAAAAAGAGAGAAAAAAAAAAAGAGAAAAGACTCGCTTACATTGGGACAAACAAGTTGGACGAGCCACGTATAGGGAAGGTATTGGGCCGTGTGTACGCTCGTCGTGTGCATGCTCCTCACCACACCCAGTCGCAACCTTGATTGGCCTCTTTCGCAGATTCCTCAGAACCTGATACCCTCATGTCATTTACTCGGCGTGTGTATACGCGCGCCGTTGGAACGATTCCTCGATCACGTGCTTTGCGTCGACACGTCTGCCGCCAGGAACCGGACGCGTCTCGCCGATCAGAAATAAACGAGAGGGAGGGGGAAGAAAAAAAGAGAAAAAAAGTCGCAGCGTTTATTTTGTACGGTGAAAAATATGTTGACGCGACGAATGGCGGAAAAACACCCGGGGAACACGATTGATGTCCCATTTTTGGTTGGTCTGTGACGGAATTATGTCCCGGTACTTTTTCCGTCCAGCGTTGATAACGAACGACTTTAAGGGCGAGGGACGCTCGGTTGACAGGGCGTTTTGACAGAATGTAAAATGGAAACACGATGTTACACTTTGTGCCGAGGTCTTGAGTAATTGGAGTAATCGAGGCTCGTGGACATCGGAGTGGTGTATCTCGAGCAGAATCTTGTAAGGTGTTTGTGATGCTTGGTGCTTGTTGGTCGGGAGACAGTTGAGAGGAAAGTTTTAAGAGTGGTTTGAGAGATGATAGAGTTTTGTTTGGATGTAGTGTGGATGGTTGAAAATTAGAAGCGATATAAATAATTAATTTTGTTGGTATTGTTGTTGGTATAATATAAATATTTCAACGGTTATTAAATGATAATTAATATTATTCGTTACAAGAAAGTTATTATTAAGTATAATATACTGAGTGGAATAATTATTTTGTGTCGATTAGTTTAATAAGTTGGTAATTTAATAATTAAAATAAATATTGTATCGATTAGCCTTCCTAATATGGAGACAGTAATAATAAAATGTAAAAGTACAGTGATACGGGAATAAAATAAGGATTAAGAAATATCGATAAGTGAGCGTAAAATTTTTATATGAATATGTTTATAATATTACATTTTAGAACATGCATCCCTGTAAAAGTACAGTGATACGGGAACAAAATAAGGTTTAAGAAATATCGGTAAGTGAGCATAAGATTTTTATATGGATGTATTTATAATATTACATTCTGGAACATGTATCCTTCTCATTTAAATGCCTCGTTTCAGTTAGTCTTAGTTCTTCTCTTAGTTTAACCCTTTCAAATTATTTTAGGGGGAATCCGTAAGTTGGTGGTGTCTATGAATGATTAATTCACTTTTTGTACTGCATTTCTCTTGTTACATATTTTTTCTTTTTTTTTCTTTTGTAACGAGCATTTTGCGTAATATCTAATTCATAACATATTCACAAACTTGCTTCTTTCAAACCGATTATCAGAAAAACCACTTGATCCTAGCGGATTTGTCTCCGAATTATTTCAAATAATCAACATTCTACCGTACAAATATACGATTATTTCTTTCGATTGAAATTAATAATAAAT
Organism: Ctenoplectra terminalis; assembly: GCA_019453375.1. Taxonomy (NCBI): domain Eukaryota; kingdom Metazoa; phylum Arthropoda; class Insecta; order Hymenoptera; family Apidae; genus Ctenoplectra; species Ctenoplectra terminalis. The sequence goes on along the minus strand of SMSQ01005742.1, from coordinate 115,157 downwards.
TAGTGCAATTTTCTTTCAATTTAGAAATCGAATATTGTCAATAGAAATCTGAATACTTCTCTCAGCTACTGTATGTATCAACATCCCTAAAAAAAAACAAAAATAAAAATCAGGAAAAGAAATTATTCGTCTGTTAACACTAGAACTACCGACGATCAAAGCATACTTATTTCTACCGAAAAAATCGCAATGAAAGGTATATAAAAAAATACACAATGCAAGGGAAATAAAGCTTTGTCCAGATTTTTAACGGAAAATCAGAAAATCATGAAAAATTGCCCCTGAGTTGCCACAGTAAATTTATAAAATTTCCGTAAAAAATTACGAACGGGTCACTTTTACCACTTCGGGTAGTTCTAGTGTTAAGCGGTGCTTTTCCCACATTCAGACCAGTCACTCGTAAGTGGGTCAAATGGGAATACACCGAGAAAGATATTAAAAAAAAAAAGCGGCGTTGAAACGGGGGCGACAGCAATAACTTGACTTGCGCCCACTTGCGTCTTCTCAAATCCGTGATTCCTTTGCGATGAGTTTGCCTTTAAAACGTCGGCCGCACCTGTGAATCGTCACTCGTATCTTCGTTGCGTTTTAATTACGCTATTGCGTACAATTGCGTCAACTCGTTGAACTCGCCCGACAATGGCCAAGAGCAATCGATATCGGTCGACCCGTTTCGTTTTCGTCGAATTAATTTTAGGACGTCGTAGCTGGCTTGTTACTCTTAATGGGGTACAACGGTAGAAACAGTGTACCTCGTTAATTAGTGTCACCTTTAAGAGAAGTCTAATATGTTTTTTTTTTAAACAGCTAGCTTGTTGAATCAAAATTTATGCAATATCTATGGACAAGCTTGTACAGGCTTGTTGCATCAATCGTGTTTTGGGTATTTTTGCTTAACTGCATAATTGATCGAACGAGAATGTGTTATTCTCGATCAATGTTATTTTTTTATTTTTTTTCTTGACAATCGTGTCAAATAATTTATGCAAATTTTTTTTTTTTTTAATTTAAATTTAAAGTTGCATCAACCCGAATGGGTTATTAGCAACCGCGTAATTTCACCGTCAGGAAAACATTGATTTAATACGAAACCAATGAAGTAAATTCCATTTGAGACATGTGTAAAGCAGATGGATGACTGGGATACAGTCCCAGTGGAAGACGAAAGTGACCATTAGACTAGGTAATACCATGTTGGATCAAAGCTTAAATTAGGTGCAGAAGATTTACATGTTTGAAAAAACTAAGCAGGTTTTTACACGATTTGACAGTTCTAGTAAGTTCTTTAGTGTCTTCCTTTATTTCAAATATTTTCCTTTCATTTTCATACGCCGGGCACGATGTCGTGATACGGTGGATAGAGTTCCTAAAGTTCCAACTGATGCACATTGGAGGATCTTCTTTTTTGATCAGATATGCGTGAGAAAAATTAGTATGGCCGATTCGTACTCTTGTCAGTGTAGTTTGCTGCTTCCTATTAAACTGAAAAGCGGGGCTTCTTTCATAGATATTATTCCTGATACTGTAATGCAAATTTTTATTTAACGTTTGAATTAAAAAAAAAGACTATAGTTACGAAGATACAGTCGCTCGTAAATAACGTAAATATTCTTTTTTCTCTTTTCTTTCACTCGGTATTTCACAAAATTTAATCGTGTAGATAGTTTCAGAATGATTAAAAGAATGAAAATTCTATGATTAAAAATTAAGAAATTACCGATTAGAGGAAATTTGAAGAATTATGAAGAAACACGAAGAAACTTGTGAAATTATCTATTTTAACATAGAGTTAGGCAACGCGTACCAAGGCTCATTAACTTCGCTATCTAATCTAATTTCATCTAACACACGTAATATCGACGTCCTGCGCGGCTGAGCTCATTCGCACCCTTCTAAAAATCCCGATTCTTTGACGATGACGAGGCCTGTCTTAAAAATGGCCGCACCTGCATATTGTTTATAACGTAAGAATATATCTTCTCGATCTGGTCCAATGTTTGTCCGCTTTCGTACCCACGCGAATTCTTTGGTTCGCGTTCAACGGCTGACACGTACATCCTCAGTGACGTGATTCTTATCGATATCGAGTCGATCGGTGTTCCGAATCGAACTTAATTTGTCGCGCGGTCGGTAAGGGTTGATTCATTGCGCAAATGTTTGACAAGAGTACGTTCACCTTCGAACACCTGTCAGCGAAGTGACTTTAATCAGACCCGATTGGAACGACGATCGCGTAATTGAGTCGAAATTACTGTGAGACGATCGGTGACAAGGTCTTCGGATCGACTTTCATGGAAAGTTACAGGATCAAGGTTGAAACTTTTATGGTTGAGAGTATTATTATTTAAATAAGCGGAATTTTGATTTATAATCACTTTCCGTTTTTATTTTTGTATATTTGGTTGAAGTCTTATCTGTCTCCGAGAATTATTGGTAAGAAGAGTTATTAGCCACGTTACGTGGGTATGTAGAATGTTTTATTAGATTAGTAGATATGCAATGGAATAATTATGAATATGTGTATAATATTTATATTGCCAGGCGGTTTTGTTTTGGTTCGATATTAAATTTGTTGAATTTTTAAATGTTTAAATTTTGGATGTTTAACTGAAGAGGTGAAAAAGGAAAATTAGTACTATCATTTTTTGAAATATAGCGATTGTTTTTCACTTGTGAGAATTTTTTTTTTTGTATTTCTTTAAGTCAATTTTTATTCGATATTTTTATATTTGGTTCCAAAAATTAGTTTCTTACTTTAATTAATGAAGTTTGAAAATATATAAGAAACAGCATTAATAAAGTAACTTAGAAAATTATAGAAAATACAGTATTTCAGTTGTCTGAAAATGTATCATTTCCATATTGCTGATTGGTATTGATAGTGGTACAACTTAGAAAGCTTCAAATTTTGTTTTATTAAATACAAAATACGAACTTACCAGAAACCACAATACTTAATTAACGAGGCTTGTACTTTATTTAAAAAAAATACAAATTTTTATTTTATCAAAAATGCCTCTCCTTTGAAATTTATTTTTTTAAGTTTTGCTATTATCAAAGCCAAGAAGAGATATCAAAATTTGTTATTTGTATCAAAATACAAGAAGAACTCTTCTATTGAATTAGTAAACTTACAATAAGTAGCTAACTACATAGTATTCCAAAAATAAAATTTTTTGATTATATAAAAATTCAAGAAAGACTCTTCTATTATACTGATAAACTTACAAGTAGCCAACAATTTTACTTAAAATTATAAATATTCCAATACAGCGGCATGTAATTTCCAATAAGTACACGAAATATATATGAAGTAACATTTATAATATTTCATAGATTCTCTTAAAAATGTAATTCCATTCTTTCTCACAGTATCCTAAAAATAAAAATTTTTAATTATATAAAAATTCATGACAGACTCTTCTATTATATTGGTAAACTTACAAGTAGCTAAAAATTTTATTTAAAATTATAAATATTCCAATACAATGGTATATAATTTTCAATAAGTACAAGAAAGATGTATGAAATAAATTTATAATGTTTCATGAACTCCTTTAAAAATATAATTCCATTCTTTTACACAGTATCCCAAAAATAAAAATTTGTAATTATATAAAAATTCAAGAAAGACTCTTCTATTGCATTAGTCGCTTACAAGTAGTTAATAACTTTATTTAAAATTATAAATATTCCACCACAATGGTATGCAACTTTCAACAAATGACATTTATATTTCGCAGCCACTTCCACAATTCCTGTTTGCACGATACTCGGAATATTGAGTCATCGAATGCCACTAATAAAATACTTCAGCTTCCCTACCAATACATTTCCGTAGTTCGTTACGTTAACAAACGTCTGATCCAAGTGTCATCTAACGTGTCAGAATTTATTATACCCGTATTACCCGCCATTTTGTAACAGGAACGGTCCCTGACTGTCATCCTGTCACTGAAAACGAGACAGTTCGTTCTGTCCTCGTGAATCGCGTTCGTTAGCGACCGGTTATTTCATTATCACCATTCCATCCCGAACATAATCTATTAATATGTTCAGTTAGTTATGCGCGACAAATATGGAAGCACATTGTAACAACAACTAAACGAGCCGTTTCATAAAGTCACACGGATTCGAATGGGCGTTAAAGCTCATGCATAAATATGGAATATTACTAAACCGATTTGCATTGTAAAACGTTACAGAAAGCTCGTCAATCTACCTTTGCTCGCTTAGTTTCATGGACATGGAAATTCGGCTTCCGTAAATTGATTCTGTAATTGATGAGGCTAATTTGTCAATTTTCATGAATCCGTTGCGTATAAATTGGATCGATTAAATTGTTAATTGGTTTAATCCTGCGGTTCTCAACTTGGTTTAATCGCATTTTTTTTTAATTGAATAAAGGAATAGAGGATGATTCGTTGAAATTATTAAGAAATAGAAAAGGAAATATTATTAATTTGAATTGTTAATTATTGTGGAGAGTTGAGCTTCTTTTTTTTTTAATATTCCTGAAAAATTTAGTTTAAATCGTGGATAACTGAATTTTAATATTAGGAACGGCGTTCAGCTTATTTCTAAATTTGTTAGAGCTCAAAAAAGGAATTTATTGTTGAATTCTAAATTTTTACCGATGGAACCTTAATTTGCAAATTTAAAGAAAAATAATAATATTTAGAGACACATAGATTCATATCTTAGAAATTAAAAAATTTATAATTTCTAAATACACACTGTTTATTTTTATCCAAAAATTTATTATCAATTACTTTAATTACTATACAATAATTCTTTGCTAAATATTTTCATTTTCTTCAACCCTCTCTTGCTTTCAAAATTTATGTTTATAATATATGATGTGTGTGATATGTATATCACAACTTGCCTAAGTTAGAGTAGTAATTAGTTAAAGATCAGCCTCTAATATTTTTTTTTATTAGTTGAAAAATATTGGATTTTTCTTGAATTCAAATAATAAAAATGTTTCTTCAATTCAAATTATAAAAATTTGTCTTCAATTCAAATAATACAAATTTTTCTTAAATTCAAATTATAAAAATTTTTCTTGCATTCAAATAATAAAAATATTTGTTGTATTCAAATAATAAAAATTTTTCTTGCATTTAAATAATAAAAATATTTGTTGTATTCAAATAATAAATATTTTTCTTGAATTCAAATTATACAAATTTTTCTTGCATTCAAATAATAGAAATTTTTTTTGAATTCAAATAATAAAAATTGTTGAATTCAAATAATAAAAATTTTTCTTCAATTCAAGTAGTACAAATTTTGTTTTAGATAATTAAAATTTAATAATAAAAACTTCTCTTGAATTCAGGTAATACAAATTTTTCTTAAACTTTCTATCGATCATGAAACAAAGCGTTATTTAAATTGACCACGAATAGAGCTGTTATAATTTTGTCCAGTACTGTATTTAACGCGAGCCATCTGCAAGGGGAATAAGTGGGCGCACTGAATGACCTCATCCGAGGTGTCCATACGACAGTACGTGTTCTCCTTTCAACAGGAAACCGTTCTAGACCAGTCTTGGTTGACTCGAACGTTGTCGGCCACTTTATAAATCGAGCGAATATCTCCCGTGCGAATGCTCGTTGCGTGTACACGATTTATGGGAACTCGCACGAGCCGAAGCCGTGATTATTAATTCCGGTGAAGTTCAGAATACTTCAACGAAGGTATTAACTACACCGGAACAAGCTCTTTAACCTTCTTTAATTTATCGAGTATCCTATTATCCTGCGCGTGTGATGAAGAATTTTTCCGTGTACAGATTTCAACACATATACATATACACAAAACTATAACAGCTTTATTCGTGGTTAATTTAAGTAACGCTTTATTTAATGGTCGATAAAAAATTTAAGACTTATTACAATCTGGCCTGGTATCAAAATTTTGGGCAGAAGCAGGTCTGACTGCAACCTATCTTCGAAATCGATGTCCATTAGAGCTATTTTTAAAAATGGACAGGAAGGGTTCCAATTGCAGCAGATTTCCAAATTTTCCGTGCAAAAATATTAGATAAGAAAGCTAAGGGAAAATTAAAGTAAGGGATCAGAAGTCAATCAAATGTATATTCGTTGGCTACTCAATAGAATTCTCTACATTCAACAAAGACAAATTTTTATCATATGAATTAAAAAAAAATTCAATATTTTTCAAATCATAAGGAAAATTCAATATTTTTCAAATAATAAAGAAAATTCAATATTTTTTAAATAATAAGGAAAATTCAATATCTTTCAAATAATAAGGAAAATTCAATATTTTTTAAACATTAAAAAAAATACTAAAGATATTATCACTAATTAATTATTATCCTACCTATCTATTCCATTTTTCCTGAAGAACAATTCGGAAGACAAAAAAAATCACGATCCACCGAAGTTTATTTAAGAAACCAAGCTATTCAACAAGCTAATACAATGTAAACTACCACGCAACATCTCCACTCCCATAACCTCGCTAATAACTCCACAATTAATGCGTCGGTAAACTTCAATAAAAAAAAAAAAAAAAAAAAAAGAAAAAGAAAAATTCACAAAATAGAATTTTATGTCTAAAGTTACATTCAGGTCGCCACGCGAAACGCGAAACTTTTGCTTTCAACAAAGTTTCGTCACATCCAAAAACGCAAGAGATATTCAAGCGAGCCTTGAAACTCTACTTCAACAATACGGCAATGTTTTTTTTTCTTTTTTTTCTTTTTTTTCTTTTTTTTTTTTCTTTCTTACAGAAACACCTTTTGCAAATTCTACGATCGCCATCGTGCTTAATACCGTTTCGAATCGTTTGTTCGATCTGACGCAACGATTCCTGATGACCTTCCGCGGGATTGCAAAAATTCAATTCAGAGCGTTTTACGGCGGACAGAAAGCGAAACGGCGACGAGCAAAGCCAAACTGAGCAGGTCTCGACCTCTTTAAATTATTAACGACGCGAGATCTCCGGCTTTTGTGCCGCGAATAAATGTTTTTCTTTTTTTTTTTTCTTTTCGCCCTCTGTCCCTTTTCCTTCGTTCATTGTCGTTCGAATCGTCTCACCGGGAATCGTGTAATAACGATATAAATTAAGATTTTATGTTCGTAGAAAGCGTGCGTTCCGTCCGTTTGAAGTTTCGGCTGATTGTACGACGAATTTCGTGAATTTTAACGGACCTTTTACCGCGAGGTACCGAGCAATGTCGGTCTTGACGATGAACCTTGACGAGAGAATCACGCTGAGAACAACCGTGTTTTTGTTTTCCTTTACGTTCGTTTATGATTCTTTAAAGACAATTAAGAACTTCAAAGAGACACCGGGACTTATAATCAGATGTTTCCGTGTATTAACCCCTTGACATACAATGACGTCTGGGAGACGCGATTCATTTCACGTGTCATTGTAGACTTTGACGTCTCCGAGACGTCGAGAACTGTCTTCGGCGAACGCCGCTACATATTCCAAAATATTAGGTTGTCCCAAAAGTTTTTTTCGTTTTATTAACCCTTTGCACTCGGTAAACTTTTTTAAGCTTCGAAGGACTATTGTGAAAACTTAAAGTGTTCCTTTGGAAAGAAAAACAGAAAATTATAAATGTTTACGATTTCTTATTTATTTGATTTTATTTACTTTTATTCTAAAATAAAACAGCGGTTCGAATTGATGAAAACATAGAACTTAATTAGAAATATAATCCNGTGTATTAACCCCTTGACATACAATGACGTCTGGGAGACGCGATTCATTTCACGTGTCATTGTAGACTTTGACGTCTCCGAGACGTCGAGAACTGTCTTCGGCGAACGCCGCTACATATTCCAAAATATTAGGTTGTCCCAAAAGTTTTTTTCGTTTTATTAACCCTTTGCACTCGGTAAACTTTTTTAAGCTTCGAAGGACTATTGTGAAAACTTAAAGTGTTCCTTTGGAAAGAAAAACAGAAAATTATAAATGTTTACGATTTCTTATTTATTTGATTTTATTTACTTTTATTCTAAAATAAAACAGCGGTTCGAATTGATGAAAACATAGAACTTAATTAGAAATATAATCCCTGAAGAAAATTATGCATGTCGCCGTAGCGGCGCCAGCGGAGTGCAAAGGGTTAACCTTTTAACGATCATTTTTTATTTCCGAGTTGGTTCCTGAATTTTAACAAATTGCCCTTCGTTTTCTATTTTGATGCGGCATTTTGAAGCTAGAGATTCTAACAAATTATATGTTAAAAAGAGCAAATGGTATGTTTAATTAAGTGAAAAGCAGCAATTCATATCTGACATTGGAGTATTAGAAACAAAGACTGTATGTTCTGTCCGTATATTATTAACAGTGTTGTAAATCGTTGCGAAGACAAAAGAAGTTTTTAGCAAAGCATACGAAGACGCTTATTTAATTCAAACGGTGAGCGAGCGAGCCACTATAGTGGCGCGTCGTTCCGAAAGATGACATCCGCGAAAGCCACTATAGTAGCGTGTCGTTCTCAAACATGATATCCGCGAAAGCCACTATAGTGGCGCGTCGTGCCTAAGAGGTTAAGCAGAAAGAGTGAAACTATACTTCTAATATTCTAAAAGTTACAAAAACATATACACTGCGGTGCATAACTATAGCACCGCCTAAATTTTTAGCTGTTTTAGACTTTAGATTAAAAGTGCAAAAGAATTAATCGTAGAAATTGAAAAAGTATGAGAAAAATGAACTGTAGACTAAATCACATTTAAATTACTCTCTTATACAGAACAATAAAATACGACACAAACAGGCTACGATTCAAGATAAAACCATCCCTAAAGGACAACCTAAAAGACACCAACACCATGAACAACCTGCTACAGTACCTCAAAGAGACTAAACTATATCATAGACTGTAACTCCTCCTTTCTGAGTCGCTAATAACCCATAAGTGGTTGATGCGACGATAAACAACAAATTAAAAAAAAAAAAAAAAAAAAAAATATGGCACCGGCGTTGTTATTTACTAATTTAGAAATGCAATAATAAAAATAAGTAACGAAATAAGTAGAGATATATTTCGGAAACTTATTGATACCGTTCCAGACAGAATTTTCGAGCTGATTACAAAAAAAGGTGGTCCTACGAGATATTAAAATTGTTTATCATTGATTTTATCGATGCGGTGCTATTGTTACGCAGCAGTGAAAATTCAGACTTTTCATTGTATCATATTGTACAAAAGGAGAATTTAAATAAAAATTAATTTAAAGTTGATTATTTTTCGTACACTTTCAATTTTAACAATTAATTTTTCTGTATTTTCAATCTAAATTCTGGAACAGTTGAAAATTTAGGCGGTGTTATAGTTACGCACCGCAGTGTAGTGTTAATTTTCGAACTTGTTCCTACTGTCCGTCAATGCGTTAAAAAGAAATAACTTTGTGTGCTTTATTTCGTATTCAAATGCCGTACAATATTTTTTAAATAATTTTTATACAAGCAGTCGACCTTTTTCAGTGTCTTGTTAAATTAGTAATTTATCAATGATGCATGAAACACCGCATTATGTTAAATACAAACCATTTACAAGCGTGATAAATTTTCCAATTCATAGTTTTCAACCTCGCTTAAGAGATTAACAATCGAATGTATTTTTAAAAGTTTCTCGAAATTTATAAGGTACGGTGTACGTGTTGCTCTGTACTTTCAAACGAATATGTAATTTAAGCTTGAGAGGAAAAACAAAACTGGTAATTGCATGTTACAACTGTGTTTTTACGAACAGAGATCCGGTGAAGAATGTCCTTTGAAATTCCATGGTCAAAGTCAACGTTGTAGAAGTACTCACTTATCTTAATTTACAGCATTTGAATACATGAATATTGATCGAAACACTTAATGGTTCCTTGCTGTCTTTAATTTCCTTCGCACCTGCTGTACGTGTCTTTCAACCATCATTCTCGTGTTTTCGATTCTAATTTAGCGTAATCACGCTTTAAGTTAAGCAGTCTGATTATGCTAAATTTTTTTTTATCAATTACACGTTTCACCAGTGAACAATTTAGACAATCAAATCAATGATCGATCCATTTGATAACGATTTCAAAGAAAGAAGAAGGGACAACGAGTTGCTTATTTCGAGCCAGAGAACTTGAATGTCGCTTGTTACGGATCAACACTGTAGCACAGTGATAAGCAAACAAAATAAAATTAACACGTTGACTGCCGCGCCGAAATCACATGTTTTGCTTAGGACTCCATGGCTCAGGACGTCACACCGATAGATAGAAGATTCGACAATAATTAATCTCATTTTTGATCTTCTAATAAAAATTTTTAATTATTGAATAGTGCACACTTTATTTCAAAGTATTCTCTAATAGCGATGGCGATGCTAAAAATTCGTTAACTATCAATACTCGTTTAATTTTTTAAATTATAAACATTGAAGCACTCTCTGGTCACCGATGACCACCGTGGCGCTACAGGAGAAACAATCTCCGGTCACGTATGACCACTGTGACGGAGTGTTGGAGGACCGCCACAATTATAAAAAAATTATAACGATCTCCTTTACGGCCGCCACAATTATAAAAAAATTATAGCGATCTCCTTTACGGCCGCCACAATTATAAAAAAATTATAGCGATCTCCTTTATGGCCGCCACAATTATAAAAAAATTATAGCGGCCTCCTTTATCACTGCGTAATTCAAATATATATAATATATTATATATCAAATGTATATATTAGGTTGGAAACTATGAAACGGGCGTTTTTTGTTTACTCTGTGTTCAGCTGTGTTCAATTTTTTTACTTTATTTATTGCACGCAAATGTTTTAACACAGCTGTACGACTAGTTGCTAGTTTAGTCCCAAGTGTTCGACTAGTTGCGCGTGGATCGGATTCCACGGTCGTCCTTAACACTAAACCTACCAAAGCGGTCAAATGACCGTTTCATAATTTCTTGTCGAAATTTTATAAATTATTAACGGTGCACTTTTGAATATTTTTTTGTGATTTTCTGTAAAATATATGGTTAAAGATTTGTTTCTTCAGCATTATGCATTTTTCCAAGTATCAATTACTGTAATTTCTTTGATACAAGCAAGTGTAGTTTAATCGTCGGTAGGTTTAGTGTTAATTCCTCGTTATCAATATGGGCCGATGGTCTTCCTCGAGGCTCGTTCACGATACTCAAATTGCCGGAACGAAATTTTTCGAACCAATATCGAGCATTTTTATCATCGGTGGATCCATCTCCGAACGCCTGATTAATATTTCTTGAAGCTTGAGCTGCGGTATGATTTAATTTAACACTAGATTTACGGAACCCGTCAATTTGACGTAGCTCTAATTTCGGGTTTAAGTTTACCAAGTGTGCGAGCGGAAATTGTAAGCTCGAAATAAAATTTATATAGAAAAATATGCTAAATATTATAATAAATCTCTACTGATAAAAATTGATCGATTTAAAGTAAAGTGAACTAATTATACTACAAAATATCTGTATTTTAATGTACCCATCAAAATGATCCAATCAAGGTCCGTAAATCTAGTGTTAAACTCGCACAAGAAGAGTAGATGTAAATCGCGTTTTGTTTCCATCTGGTTTAGGATAAAAATAAAATAAAAATGGGATACAAAGGCGAAAAAATTTTACAAAATGAGTAAGAAGAATACCTTTAAGCTTTGTAAATAAAAATATCGAGCGCACGTTACAATGTACCTCTCTCAGTCGCAGCTCAACACAGACTAAACAAAAAACGCCCGTTTCATAGTTTCCAACCTAATAATATAATACATATATAATAAAAAGATTCCCAACCTCTGTCATAGATTGTTACGTTGATCGAATCGCGCAGATACCTTCATCGACCTCGTACCAAAGGTGTTAAGGGACGTTCAACGCGCGTTTGATGAACGCATGCTCTTAGCAGGCGACGAAGGCCGCCGATTTTAAATACGCTAGGAAATGAGATGTTTGGAGAGATAACAAGGTGACAGCTATGAAACACGAGTTAAAGCAACCCGGTGTAATAAGCTGCGCCCGTTCGCGTTCTTTACGGCGGCCATAACGTAATTTATAAATTGCTCGGATGCACCTGGCGCGACCTTCGCGTGTCCTGAATGGTCAGAGGACGCGATGGCGCTTTATCGTTGGCGCGGGAATTGAAAAATAAACGTGGCCCGACATGTTCCGTGTGTCCTCGGATCGTAAAGTACTTACGAACTTGTTCACCGATTCCACGTGGCTTTAATGGGACCGCAACAGTTCGTCCAACTTTTACATTTTGCACTTTACACAGATATACTCGAAACTCGACGTTGGTCCGCACGATGCGTATCTCGATTCAGCGATAACGCACTTTTGTTCGAACGGTTCCCTCTGTTTCTCTTATTTCAGCGTTACGTGTTCCGTGGATACCGGTTGAGAGTACGTACAACTTGGTTGGTTATTCCTGAAAAGAAACTTCGTCGTATCGTTTTGGCAATCTTTAAGTTATTGAGGTGAAAATATTACGGCACCAAATGTCAGCGTATTATGCATTGTAAAATATTGAAACGGTATTTTGCATAAATTCTATTGTAATTGTATCAACTCTCTGTAACTCGAATTCTGTGTGCTTGCCGGAGAAAAAAGAGTTACGATTGATTATAGTTTTTCGCTTTGATTTAGTAATTGTTGAAATAATAATTGTTATAAATGTACTGTCTAATTTCGGTGTAATGGTATAACAGAAAAATTTAACAGAGTGTTAAGTAAATAAAATAGAATTTAAAAAGTATGTATAAATGATTTCCAAGTTACGTGGTGCTGTAAAGAGTTAATATTATATGTATAAATATGTATTATATATTGTAACATTTGTGTATATTAGATAGAAAAAATATTTGTACGCACGTATACTTTCCGATGCTTTTGGTCCGGCTTCTAGTATTATTAAATTAATATTTTTAAATATGCAGGAAATTTAATACAGGGACTCGGACCTAATTAACCAGTATGCAAATTAATATCTCTTGTAATATGAATAATTCTTTGAAAAGTATATTTAATATTTGTATTGACAGAGTAACATTTAATCTCTTTCGACTTAATTGCGACTCACCGTTTTTAAAATATTTCTTTCAAAAGTTATAATTAAAATCGTTTCCGAACTCTTGAGCAAAATATATTTTTCATCTCTAACTTTGAGCACTGTTTTCACCTACTAAATATATATGTTTACAAATAACAAAAAAGTACGCGTGAAATATTTTTTTAAACACCATTTTCGCTCTGCGTTATTTCACAGTATATTCACTAAACTCATCTGTAAATTTCATTAAAATCAGCGTTGTTACATTCAAGTGACGTTCCTTGTTTGTCCACCACGCTTTTCACGAGTAATCATATAACAATTGTAACTTAATACCATTAAGAAAAAAAAAAAAAAAAAAAAAATTACAAACAAAATGATGGACTGGAGTGCTAAAGAAAAGCTGAAAGATCTTTCCATTCGGTCATGCAGCGACCTATTTCAAAACGAGGAAATCTCCTCAGTCGTTGATTCAATAACTTATTTAAAAACGGTTGCCCAAATTCAGTTGCCCAAGCGTTAAGAATCTTCTTTACATTTTCCTCAATCTCCGCGCTGTTACAAACTCTTTCCGCATTCCACTGACCGACCAAACGTTTTCCAGGTACTGCTGCAGGCGGCACTGTTGTGGGACGAAGTACACGGTGCTCCGGCAAAAAGGAACGACATACTAGCTGGCACGGAATTTCTGTCAGTCTTCATAAACGGCGCCATGGCCACGCCGCCACAGCGACGCAGGGGCTTCAGACGCGGAGGACACGCCGCGTCGGTCGGAGACAGCGCGACAGCGGAATCGCATCAGCACGAGGCATCGATTTACCGAATATCGCGAAATCCCGGCAACAGACAAGTCGTCCCGAGAGCACGGAACACCAGCGGCCGGGAAGAGGTCGTTCGATTTTACCCGATAAGTCACAAAACGCTAGAAAACAGGCAACAGAATCTAGCATCGCTGATAGACGAACTGAGCACCAGCAGCGACATATCTTCAACGCGGCTGGCCTCTCAGACCTCGACGAACACGACGACGATCACTTCGACGACACCTCGAGAGAGTTCGTCGTCGAGGACCAACGCTACCAGCAACTCAACCAACAAAGGAGTCAGCCGACAGAAGGTCATAGGCGTCAGCGTGACGTCCACTGTCGAAGCGACGCCGTACAAGGTCAGGGTGGAGCATTACGACAGCGCTGACACGACGGTCGTTACTCGACCACCGAGCTCCATCGGAATTTCCTCTAAGGATGTTACGAAAGAGCTCAGAAATTCCACGACAAGAGTCCCAACAACGAAGACCATGAATCCCAGCACGACAGCGAGAACGGTATCAACAACGATCACGACGGTAACCACTCCCAAGTCTTCGACAACCGTAACACCGCCATCATCGAGCTTCGTAACGGAGGAACTGAGCAACATCGTGTCCGAGTCGAACAGAAGCGAATTCTCCGTCGACGAAGGCTCGCCGAGCACCAGTTGGCGAGGTCAGAGCTCGATCACACCAGGACCGGTGGCCAAGCATACTCACAGCTCCGCCGAGCGTCGAAAGGAGACCAACAGCAGCACCAGCGATGTCCCGGAGGACATGATCACGCTGCCAACGGAGGAGAATTACGAGCTGCCAGAGGAGAACGCAGAGCCGAAGGAGTTCAGCGAGGAGCCGATAGAAGTGCACTCGGAGCGTTTCCAGAACCAAGGCCGAAAGGCTGGCAGACATTACGACGCTTCTCACTACAATCGTCAGGGAACGAAGGTGTACGGTCAGTCTTCGAAGAGTTACAAGTCGCCTCGACCGTACAGCGAGCCGGCCAAAGTTTACGGCGAACCCGAGAAAGTGTACGGGGAGCCGGCAAGGGTGTACAGCGAGCCGGCCAAGGTTTACAGCGAACCGTCGAAGGTGTACGGCGAACCGGCCAAGGTTTACAGCGAGCCCGCGAAGGTCTACGGTGAACCGGAGAAGGTTTACTCGGAGCCATCGAAAGTCTACTCGGAGCCGTCCAAGGTTTACTCGGAACCAGCGAAGGTCTATTCGCAACCTGCCAAGGTGTACAGCGAGCCTAGCAAACTTTACGACGCCGAGGGCCAGCCTTTGAGCCACGAGACCGACGGAGAACCCGACGAGCAGAATTACGAGGTCGACGAGTCCGTCAGCGTGAGCAGCAACGGGAACGTCCACGGGCCTCAAATGATGCTAACCGAGCCCTCGAACGCTTCTGAGGTCGAGGACGGTCACAAAGTGGGCTACGTTGTCGAGGGGAGGAACTACAGGAAGTACAGGGTCGAGGAGAGAACCCCGGATGGATTCATCGTTGGAGAATACGGGGTTGTCAGCCACGACGATGGTTCTTTGAGAGGTGTCCGGTACACTGCCGATGGTACCATCAATCCACGGCTCATCTACGACGCACTGATGAAGTTCCTTGCCCTGTGAGAGAAGCGAGGATCAATCGATGGAGAGAGAACTGTAAACGGAGGCGAGTCGACGAGTCGCGTGGCTTTGCTTGAAGCTGACGAGACGAAACGAAATGACTGATCTTTTCAACTGCTCTTCCCAACTCAACTGCCTCAGAAAATAATTTTAAGCACCGAGCCTTTAGGATCTAAGGGACCTCTCGCGACTGTACATCGATCGGTGATACGAGATCGATGGTTGGAGATGTTTGAAGATTTTTGGAGATGTTTGGAGGCGTTTGGATTGTTCTTTGTTTCGTGGGGAATCAGAAAC
>SMSQ01005742.1:71354-98995 GCA_019453375.1 Ctenoplectra terminalis | reverse complement strand
AGGGGGGGGGGGGGGGGGACGAGTCGAAGGGAAAGGAATTGTATCTTTTACGCTGGGGTCGATGAAATTTTGAAACGAGTCGTCGGTGGATCTCAACTTGCTTGGATATCGATAAAACAGGAATGAGAATATTTGAAAATATTTCTTTTGTTTCAAATATTGAAACCGTGTGCTTTACCGTGAGACGTTTTTGAACAACGCTTTGTATTTTTGTCTCGTAATTATTAGAAGATGGATACGTTGAATACATCGCAGAGTAACAAGAAGATACCTTTTTATACCTCAAGTCGAAATGAATTAAAATCAATTGGACATGTAATTAAACGTAAAATTTTGATTTCTTATTTTGATTATGAACAGCGATCGGTACCAGACTTAACTTTTTTACGGTTCGGTGTCTCGTTTTGGAAAGATGGAAAAATTGCCGACCGCAGAAGTGTCGATGACAGACACTGGAACTAAGGAGACGTTTCAAAAATAACTCGAGATGACATTAATCAAACCATGCAACCATGTTCCGCTTATCGGATAAATATTTCAGGTGTCGTGTAACATATCCACTTATACATTTACACGTATAAATCTCGTTATCGTTCATTTTCTGGCCAAAAATCAATTTCATATATAGGTATGAGTCATCGTTCGAAGGATACGGAATGAATTTAAAAAAAAAAAGAGAAAAAAAATAATTGAAAGAATAAAATGAAACGTAATATCATATCGCGTGTACGTAAAGCACTGCGCGAGTATAACAAATAAGAGAAATATTTTAGCTTGTGGATTGACATGTTTTATACGCTGCATAATATCGAGAATTCAATGTCAAACGTGTAATAAGGATTCGATTCCGTCGAACACATTATTTATCTAAGTTTCACGAGCAAGCAAGCTGCTTGGACTCGTTAACGTGGATAGTAATCTTCGGTTGGTCGTCACTCCATCGTTTCTAAGGTCTGGAAAAGGTCACCGCGATCCTTCGCTGACTTTGCGATCGACTCTTTCATCAGAGAGGTTGAAATTATAAAGAATACGAAGTTAAAAGATATTCACCTGCGATTATGGGAAAATTGAAATGTTCGACGCGAAGAGCGACTTGGAACAATTTTCTTCCGCGCACAAAGTGGACGGTGTCTAATCGAGAGACACAACTTTTCTTCGAGCACGTCATTTCGATTCCATTGAATACAAACACGTTCAAGACTTCAGAAGTGAATGCTGTTTATGAAAATAAGAATAAGAATATATGGTTACTGTAGACTTGCAATTTTATTATATTTTATGCGAGGATAAGAAAGATTATTACTAGTCACATAAAACCGTCTTATTATCTTCCTTTTATTCGGTTTCATAATCGTTACTATTCTTAACGTTCGATTATATAAATTGTTAAACGTATGACATCGGTAAATATTGACGTAAAATATTTTTACGAAGATTTGATAAGTTTGACAGGAAAAATTGATTTAATTTTCGTGTTATAACATAATACTGTTTTATACGTTAAAACATCCGTTTACAGTTTCTAATAAAATGAAAAAAATATTAGATAGAATTAACTAATAGTTAGTATTTAAAAATTTTACTTTCTCCTGTCTAACAAAATTCTTTTTCGAATAGTAATGTAATATTAGCTAACTGTCATAAAGAATTTAATTTAGCCAATTTTAACAATATACATCGACTATTATAAATTTAATCTCATTATTTGAAACGTAAATAAACCAAATTCGGAAATTTTTACCAATGAAACCTAAAGAAATCAACAAGTAACAATTTACTGATTAATATTACAAATACTATATATTTCTGAAGTCCTGAACACGTAATATTATACAATACAAAAATTCAACTACAATCACACCGACAAAAAAACAAAAAAGAACAAAAAAAAAAAAACAAAAAGAAACCATCACAGAAAATTACAGATGTAACATCGAAACAAAGAGTAACGATTCACAAGAAACATTTCGACTCTCCATTAGGACGACGTATGAACAAAATGGCGGCAATCTAATCGAAGGTTCGTCCAAAGCGGCGCGACGACGTCGACGAAACGAAAACGACTGATTATTTCGCTCTTGCCAACGCAACTGCCTCAACGATTAATTTTTAAGGACAGCCTTCTAACATCTCGCAGGAGTTCGCTTGACGATTCGAAGAAAAGGAAGAAAAAAACACAAAAAGAAAAAAAAAGGTCGCCGGACGATTCGATCGGACGAAACGCGAAGAATTCGAAGCGACGCCCAGCCATTGCGAAACTTGACAAATGAAAGTGACTCCTTTGGATGGCGAAAGTACGAACTTTTGTGTGCTACCCGATGGCCTTTGACGATCGCGTCACACGGTTGCCCATCTCGAATCGTTGGAGGAACATTTCTTTTCCCTTCGTCTAGCGATTAACACTAGGTTAACGGGCATCGATTCGATCATTCTGATGGGTACATTGTAACACAAATTTTTCGTAACATCATTAGTTCAGTTTACTTCAAATTAACAGATTTCTATAAGCACAGATTTATTTAGTACATTTTTCTATATAGATTTCATTTTGAGTTTACATATCTCGCACACGCGTTAAACGTTTAACAAGATGATTAAAACACGTTAAACGCCACGGCGATCTTGGTCGGCTTTCCATTAGGCTGTGTTATGCGATACTAATTGAAAAACATTTTGTCGCGAAATAATTAAGAATTTAAGAAAGAAATTGTAAAAGTTTGCAAAGGAAAGTCGCATCTTTGTTTAATGCGATTCGATAGAACCCATTAATGAATTACAAGGTATTATTATTTGAAATCGATACTATCAGTCTTGGAAAATTAGCGACGCCTAAACGAAAATTTCAGCGTCGGTCCACAAGGACCGGCGTGGCGCTTAACGTGTTAACGCGTGTTTAACACTAGAACTACCAAAGTGGTCAAAATGACCCATTCATAATTTTTTATAGAAATTTTATAAATCGACTAGGGCATCTCAGAGGAAATTTTCCGGAATTTTCTGTTAAAAATGCAGACAAAGCTTTGCTTACCTTGCATCGCGTATTTTCNATTTCAGCGTCGGTCCACAAGGACCGGCGTGGCGCTTAACGTGTTAACGCGTGTTTAACACTAGAACTACCAAAGTGGTCAAAATGACCCATTCATAATTTTTTATAGAAATTTTATAAATCGACTAGGGCATCTCAGAGGAAATTTTCCGGAATTTTCTGTTAAAAATGCAGACAAAGCTTTGCTTACCTTGCATCGCGTATTTTCTTATATACCTTTCATTACGATTTTTTCGGTAGAAACAAGTATGCTTTAATTGCCGGTAGTTCTAGTGTTAAAAAGATTGTTAAACTTGAACCACGAAATCTGAACTGCGTCGAATTGACGGGTTCCGTAAATCTGGTGTTAAAACACGTTCCTTGTCCCCTTGCGAGCACAGGAGGTCCTCAATCGTGGCGCCGCGTAGTTGCGTAATTTGTTGTGATCGCGTTAATCGCAAGCGTGTCTTTCTTTCGGCGATTTTTACGAGTAGGAGGTTGAATAGGTTTTGAATAGATGGAGAAACGGTACGGTTTTCGATAGAATGAATAGTAATGGAGAAACGGCGTTGTCTCTAGTGGTTCAGTCGACGATACGTGCGGACATTACGTGTTAGGGACATTATGATTGTACGCTTGTTCTATTTCTTTTTTTTTTTTTATGTAATTATTTTTCTTGTTTTCACTGTATCGTGTCCTTTTTCGACAGTGGATACTTGGACGATATTCGAAGCTGAACGAGGAATCTATTTATATAGCGAGTTATGAAATTCGGAGGGATTTCGAGTTGTGATCGTTTGAATATGGATAAAGAGAATTTTTTTTTTTTTTCTCGGATCTTTTGATTCAGGTTTTGGTGGATAAATATTATTTGAAGTTAGTTGTGATGAATACACTGAGACAAGTATTTTTCGGTAAGAGGGAATTTTTCGTCGCGTGTTTACACGAATATAATTTATGGTTTTACGTCTCCATCGTTTCAGCTTTTACTGAAACAGGAAGCGAGGACGTCGTCTTGGATATTTGAAAATTATATCTGATTGATATAATTAATCTAATGTAAATTGACCATGTTAGATTGGTGCATATGAAATTAAATGAATAGAGGAATTTAATTGAAAATATTTTTTTGTTTCTTTGTACTTTGTGCAATTATAATAATTTATATTAGCGTGCAGACAAATTTGACAGCGAGAATAGAAATTTATATTCTTTGATGGGACGAATTCTTAAAATGTATTTTTTATACATTTTGTATTTGTAAATTGCTTCCCTGTTAAAGAATTATTCTACATTTTTACGAATGAGAAAAATAGTTAAAACTTCATTATTATTTATTGAAAAATCGCTATTGAAACATGTAGCTTTTATAACAAACTCTTATTCACCAAACCTAATTACATTTTTCTTTAACTTTCCGTATATTATCTATGCTCAAATTCTTTAATATTTTTCAATTACTATTCTTTCACCAACTTAAAAAAAAAAAAACTACAATAATTCTCTTTTTTCTTCCACCATAAATGAAAAAAACAAATTATTACACAATCCTTTACCGATAACATCATATGCACCAACCTAATATTCTTCAAACGATCCTAAATAAATATATACTACAACAATATTCTAATACAACAATGTGATCTAAAATATTTTAAATTATAACAGAATCTAAAGATATTCCGATCGCTGAGCTACAAATTTTCACCGAACCTAAAACCAACGAAACAAAAAATACCCGAACGGACAAAAAATGGAGAGAACCTCGCGAGAGAAAAGACAACGACACGAATTGAAAAATTTGTCAACACCGATATTGTGTACCACTAATGAAATACCGACGAACGAAGCAGCGAAAGATCCAAACGAATCGACTGAACGTGTTTGTCGCGTGCTTTCGTCACGGCGACGCTTCTGTGATGAAAAAGCGTATCGAGAAGTCACAGCTGCCAGGGCCGCCATTTTGGTTCGCATCACGAAATTAATTCAACACGATCTTCCTTCACTGATCGATGTTAGAAGGCTCCGCAGCTGCGACGAACCTGCTGACTTGTCACGGCAGCGTCTCTGTGCCATTTTATTAAGATTTAAGTTTCTGCTGTAGGTTTCTAAGACGTTCCCGCGTCAAAAGAGTATCTCATTCGACGAGAAAACCGTAGAACGTAAGACGATACCGTTATTTTTATTTAGAGTTAAATAGCTCATTCTTCCTCATTACCTCAATCTTTGAGATAGTTCCTCCTGCCATTTAAATAACGTGTCACGCGCGTACTCACCTTAAATTATAACACACGATCTCGATCGTTCCCGTGTACGGTGACTGGAAAAAGTATTTCGTACACCGAGGACTTGGGATTTTTAGTGGCAAAATTGATTTGTGCGAAACTCAGAGTTAACGCCGGAATTATTGACGATTAAATTATATTTATTTGGATGAAACGAATCGGAAGGATTTTTATTTGAAAAAATATGTAACGCGAAGGAAAAGAACTTTGATGAATATTTTTTTTATATAAAATCAGGAAATATTCCTGAATTTACAAGAGTAAAAAAGTAAAATAGTTTATTAATAGTAGCTTAAAAGTAAATTTATAGAATTTTGATGAGAGTCTATGAATTGGTCTTTTTTATCTCTTTGGTAGCTCTAGTGAATACATTTTAATTGAAAGATAAATTTTGGTAGATTGTTATAGTATAAATAGGTTTAAAATTTTTTTTTTTTTTTTAAATATACAATGCAAAGAAAAGGAACATTGATGAATATTTTTTTTATATAAAATTAGGAAAAATTCCTTAATTTAAAAGAGTAAAAAAGTAAAATAGTTTATTAATAGTAGCTTAAAAGTAAATTTATAGAATTTTGATGAGAAACTACGAATTGGTCATTTTTATCTCTTTGGTAGCCCTAGTAAATACATTTTAATTGAAAGATAAATTCGTGTAGCTTATTATAGGAACTTATTTTATTTGAGAATAAAAAGTAAAAGTTGTCGGTGAAAGAATACTTTTTTCAGTTACTGTATATAAGTACCGCTCATAATTATTCGAACGTCTGAGATTCCATACTTTACTTCGATTATTATAAATTATAACTAGATTTCTTATATTACTGTTAAACAGTCTATCGTAATAATTGACACTATTCTTTTTTTCTATTGTCAATTATAATTGAATGTACCTTTACCAGAGGCCATCAACCATAATTGTCGATGTTATTATATATAATCTATTTTACCGTCCAATTTCACTATCTTTCACGTAATAAAATTCTAAACTTAAAACATGGATAGGAAATGTGCCGAGTAAAAATGATCTGGCCGGATATTAAAATTCTTTTACCGGCAAGAAAAAAATATTTTAAGCGAGAATGCTCGGTTAACTATTAACCGGTGAAGTAGAGCCTAACACATCATTGTTTTCTACTTAAATATTAAATTTCTTTTGGAAGAAGAATTCAAATTTTTATAATTAATACCATTGTAATAGATAATAATACTATTATTATAATACTACTATTAATAAATAGATACTAGTAACAGATTAATAGTAGTATTATAATAATAATACTATTATTATGATACTATTATTAATAGATAGATATTAGTAATAGATTAATAGTAATATTATAATAATAGTATTATTATCTATTACAATAATATAATTAATACGATTGTAATAGATAATAATACTATTATTATAATACTACTATTAATAAATAGATACTGGTAACAAATTACTAGTAGTATTATAATAATAATATTGTTATTTATTACAATAGTATTGATTATAAATAGTATTAATTATACTATTTTAATATATAATAATACTATATATATATATATATATAATAACTATATATATAATAATACTAGTAACAGATTAATAGTAGTATTATAATAATAGTATTATTATGTATTACAATCGTATTAATTACACTATTGTATTGATTATACTATTATAACACTTATCATATTATTATCTATTACAACAGTATTAATTATTCTATTGTAACAATTAATTAATGAATATAAACAGTACAGATAAAAATTTTATTTCGTAAGAAAACAGAAATGAACAAACATGTCTTCAATAACTTTTCGTCGGACTCTAAATCACCGGTTAAGAGTTAAATATAAACTATCGAAGTAAAGTCCATAGATTTTTGAAATCGTTGGAATAATAATGGGCAGTAGTGTACGTCCGCTCGAAGCTTTTCTGATCGACGAAGGAAAAGCGATATTGAGACGGTCGTGTGCTGTTTGGTCACGTCGAATCGATGAAACTCGTTCGTTCGAATGTTGCTCATCCTCGTAGATTAAGTGCGCGTTCATCGCCTCTATTTTATGTCTAAGCGATAAAATATTCCGATATGTTACACGTGATATTGTTACGATTAAGAACTCTCTCTTACGTTAGGCATACATCGTAGTCTAATGTTTATTATTAAATATTATGCATAGCGCTGTGCAACCATTGTCATTTCTCGAATGCAACTTTGTAATAAATTCCATTGTCATAATATATCGACTGTCTTTTTTTTTTTTATATATTTTTTTTCAATAACAGAGACCGTATATTATTAAAACATTAATTGTATCAGGTCATTCCATACGAGATGTAGTATTTTTGGTTAATTTTTAATTTATTGAAAAGGTATTGCAACGCCGATTTATTCCAACATCGCAGTACTGTTATTATTTCTTTTGTATTTTTAAAATTTTTATTTTTTATCAATTAACGTCGCATAAATGTATGATTATTAGCGACAGCTGTTAGGAATTGATAGCAAACTAAATTTAAATACAGCACGGACCGGTATTATTAAATTATTAAACTAAAAAATGAGCGATCTGATTCGGGTTTCTCAGAATTATAAAAATTACCGTTTGGAAATTTTGGAAAATACCGGTGACGTTTTCTAATTTTCAAAATGTCTGCATTATATGCGTCAGATATATTAAACACTCATTTTTTAACTTTTGTTCAAATAAGAGATAACACTTTTCAGAAGTTACATGTTTCATTTAAATTGGAGAAATAATACTCTTTCGAAGGCATACTGGACACCTTTGATATAATAAATAAGTTATTAATTTTCATTTATCACAGAATAATAAATATTAATTATGGAATGATCTGATATTATCAATGCTAGGAAAGAAAAAAAAAGATTTTAATAATTTAATACAATTTTTAATAGTTTTCAATTTAGAAAGTAATAAGTCTACATTTTTGTAATCTCTGTTTTCTGTTTAAAGATTGGCAATTCTTTTCTTTTCTTTTTAAGCAAATAAGAAACATTCTAATTTGCGACTTTGCAATTATATCGATTTATTTCTGGAAAAATTTATTTCCTGCATGAAAGCAAAAAATTGATACAGTATTTCACCCACAAAATATAAAAATATAAAAATAGTAGCTACTCTATTCTTACAGTTCGATACTATATTACTAAATAAAAAGAGTACAAAAACATTTTACAACGAAAGCCCTAGAAAATTAATAACAACAGCTAAATATTTTAAATTATCCCGCGTACGTATTTTTAGCTCCATCTTTTAAACTCGTTACCATTATCCTCGGTAAGTAAATAAACGATTCCCTATTTTTAAATTTCAACAAACTCTCATCGAGCTACACTTCGGAGCGAACAAGGAACTTATAATTTACTGTCATGAATATTATCTTTAATTTTTAATGTATAATAATCTACTGCAATTTTCACACTATATTCCTGATTGATACACGAATATCCTCATCGATTTTTCTCGTAATTATTTATAATAATTTTTCGAAAAATAATTCTCCCCGCAAGGTTACGCTCATGGAAAGTTGAGGACACCGAGCGCGCCCGCTATAGTTTATCGGGCTAAGAAACGATTTATGCGCTCATTATCGTCGCGAAGGCAAGCCGATAATAGAGGGGTCGAAGGAATCATCAGATATTGAGCGATCAATTCGGGAAAATAAGTGACCGAGAGTTTGATGTGCGAGGCACACACAGGCCTAATCGCGGATCGATAATTCACACTTATGAGCTTTAATCCGTACTCTCGATCGAGCCGAGTACCACAATTTTACTATAACCCGGAGGAAAAATTAATTTAAGTATTACGAGCTTGCCGGTGGCAATAAAATATTGAAGTTATGCGACGTGTTATTAAATGAATGGATAAATTCTTATCAGTGTTGGGCATAACTTATAAAATAAAATATTTTTAAAACTGTTATTTAAATAATGTATCATGTTCCGCGGGGAGAAGCTATTTTCAAATAATTGCACGTTTGTTTGAACAGAGAAAAACAATTTTTTTTTTTTAATTACTTCATTCTTTGACTATTAATGCTAGAATTATAGTGTACAATTGTAGTTTCATAAAGAGTTTATAAATCTGTAATATATTTCCGGGAACTTTCCGTGATTTCTTTTTTTAAATATTAAGAAAGATTTGTTATTTTTTTCATCGTGTATTTTTTCATATATATTTTTATATCTCTTATTATTTTCATTTGCATTTTTTTTTTATATATACAGTACTGTGCAAAAGTCTTAGACCACCTGCCAAAAAAAATCTTTTGCTATCTCAGAAACGAATTTAAGATGGATTAATATTATTTTTATTTCGACGCTATTTCTTTCGTTTTTTTTAAGAATTAGATTCAGATTGAGAAATATTGATTAATTTAAAACAATCAATATTTTGTGTATTCTCTTTTTACTTCCGCTACACGACAGTTTTCTTTTTTTTCTTTTTTTAGATAATTGTTGAAACAATTTTAAGAAACTCACTTTGCATTTCCTGCCATTTTCTTATCGACAATTTAAAAAGCTGATTTTTTCCTTTTTGGCTTTCTTCGTATGTTCCCTTTATACTTTGCATACGCGTTCCATAATATTTTAATCAAGGCTCTGCTTGTTAAAGAATTTTTAAAACATATTTTCACCACATAAAATTATGCATGACCAACACGAGAAAGGCAAGATGGAAAAATTTGAATTTAACAGTGTTAAGAAATGCTTCTCTAAAATATGTTTAATTACAGTTGCAAGATCAATAATGTAGATGGTCTCAGACTTTTGCACAGTACTGTATATTAGGTTGGAAACTATGAAACGGGTGTTTTTTGTTTAGTCTGTGCTGAGCTGCGACTGAGAGAGATACATTGTAACGTGCACTCGATATTTTTATTTATAAAGCTTAACCCCTTAACGCACAGATTTTTTGAAAAAAACCGGCCAAAAAAGATTTTTTTTAATGTAAAAAAACACACTTTGGAACATTGTCTTGGCAAAAAAATTAAAAAAATACAAAATTAATCAAAGATAAGTGTATCTTTATAAACAGTTTTGTTCCATGGAAAAAGGCTATGTTTTATTCTTGAATATATAAGTGTTGTAGCTGACAATCCTATGTAAATGATAAATATCGATTCAATTCGATCAAAACGATTGTTTTTCTCAGCTTTCACATTGTTATTTTCAATTCTCGATTATATTCGAGCGTGAAAAATTATAGCAGCATAAAATACAACGCCGCTCGAATTATCTCGAGTGTGCACAGTTTGGCCTGTTTAGCGCGCTCGAATTAACTCGAGCGCACAAGTTAAGGGGTTAAAGGTATTCTTCTTACTCATTTTGTAAAATTTTTTCGCCTTTGTATCCCATTTTCATTTTATTTTTATCCTAAACCAGATGGAAACAAAACGCGATTTACATCTACTCTTCTTGTGCGAGTTTAACACTAGATTTACGGACCTTGATTGGATCATTTTGATGGGTACATTAAAATACAGATATTTTGTAGTATAATTAGTTCACTTTACTTTAAATCGATCAATTTTTATCAGTAGAGATTTATTATAATATTTAGTATATTTTTCTATATAAATTTTATTTCGAGCTTACAATTCCCGCTCGCACACTTGGTAAACTTAAACCCGAAATTAGAGCTACGTCAAATTGACGGGTTCCGTAAATCTAGTGTTAAATTAAATCATACCGCAGCTCAAGCTTCAAGAAATATTAATCAGGCGTTCGGAGATGGATCCACCGATGATAAAAATGCCCGATATTGGTTCGAAAAATTTCGTTCCGGCATTTTGAGTATCGTGAACGAACCTCGAGGAAGACCACCGGCCCATATTGATAACGAGGAATTAACACTAAACCTACCGACGATTAAACTACACTTGCTTGTATCAAAGAAATTACAGTAATTGATACTTGGAAAAATGCATAATGCTGAAGAAACAAATCTTTAACCATATATTTTACAGAAAATCACAAAAAAATATTCAAAAGTGCACCGTTAATAATTTATAAAATTTCGACAAGAAATTATGAAACGGTCATTTGACCGCTTTGGTAGGTTTAGTGTTAAGGACGACCGTGGAATCCGATCCACGCGCAACTAGTCGAACACTTGGGTCTAAACTAGCAACTAGTCGTACAGCTGTGTTAAAACATTTGCGTGCAATAAATAAAATAAAAAAATTGAACACAGCTGAACACAGACTAAACAAAAAACGCCCGTTTCATAGTTTCCAACCTAATATATACATTTGATATATAATATATTATATATATTTGAATTACGCAGTGATAAAGGAGGCCGCTATAATTTTTTTATAATTGTGGCAGCCGTAAAGGAGATCGTTATAATTTTTTTATAATTGTGGCGGCCATAAAGGAGATCGCTATAATTTTTTTATAATTGTGGCGGCCATAAAGGAGATCGCTATAATTTTTTTATAATTGTGGCGGCCGTAAAGGAGATCGCGATAATTTTTTTATAATTGTGGCGGTCCTCCAACACTCCGTCACAGTGGTCATACGTGACCGGAGATTGTTTCTCCTGTAGCGCCACGGTGGTCATCGGTGACCAGAGTGCTTCAAATGTTTATAATTTTAAAAATTAAACGAGCATTGATAGTTAACGAATTTTTAGCATCATCAACATCTAGTATTAAATGAAACAACTTTTTTATTTTAATTTATACATTGTCTCGATGGGACAGGTAAATTACCAAGTTTTCACAAAGTTTATTACTACAGAAATTGTTGAAAATGTTGCCCATTCTGTCGAGACAATGATCTACAGTGAGATCCGTTGTATCGAGACACGATCAAGTGCGCGTGTATTAGATGAAAATTCAAAGTTGATTTTCTCCAAAACAAAGCTTCAAACGAAAAATTTTTATTCCATATTTTCGACTTATTTTTTCACGTAGAATCGCCTCCTTTTCGCCTGTACCATCAGTTACCGAACACCCTGTATAATTGAAACCGTACGTAATAAAGTTCCATTCGTATCATTATTCATGTCCTTCCCGATGCATTTCGTGCGCTCTGTGCAATTTTGCACTTTTAAATTTCTTATGAACGCATAAAAATTCATCAGTCCGGTTATCATATCCGATGCGTCAGCTGAATGATCGGTAAAGGTCGATTTATCAAGCCGTACGTAGCAAATTATTGCGAGCAAACAGGTATCCATTTTGCTAACAGTGTAACTCTTTCCCGTGTCCTAACCCTGACACAAATTGCATTTTTGCGGTCCGCCGGTAAATCATATAGGAAATCCACCGTTAACAACATGCCAGAGCGTGACAGCAGGAATTGATACAAATTTAATAATTGGACGCGAGAATGCTTGTGTCTCTGTTGAAAATCCTCGATAAATATCCACTCTCGAAGCCACCAATCAGGACAACTAATTGTAGACGAAAATTGTGTTTAATTCGAACCGATAAATCAACGTTTCGATTGATATCGAAGTCAGATTGCTGTGGAATTTATTTACTTTTTTTCTCATGGTCGTGATTTATATCCATTTTCGGCGACAATCGTGTAACGGGCTGAATATTGTTAGACGGTTAATCAATATGACGTTAATGACCGTGTACACGGGTAGTGCGTTCGATGTTAAATTATTGAAAATTTAATAACATAAATGTACCTTTGTAAATTGTTTAACGATGAAGTCAATTACGATGAGATTACTTCCTTCCATTTTTTTCGGAGTATGTTAAAAATGCGCAATGTGTACTCTGGGTACTACGCGTAGGGTAAATTGAGAGGTAATGGAGTATTTTTTTGTTAATTTTTGGTAGTTCAAGTTACGTTCAATTGAACATTTCATTTTGTTCGAATTGAACAAAATAAAGTACAGAGTCCAGTCCGACATAAGAATACAAAGGGTTCAAAGAATCGTAAAAAATATATCGTAAATTTAATTAATATTTAAATTAAAAAAAAGTATATTTACTGTATGTAAACTATTTCTCGATTTATAATATTCAACATATTAAATATATCTGAAAAATGGAATATTCTATAATCTATATAAAGTTGAATCGTCTCACGCGAAATTATTCTAAATAAGTTCTTTCTCGCGCGAAATTATTCTAAATAGGTTCTTTCTCGCGCGAAATTATTTTAAATAAATTCTTTTTCGCTAGAAATTATTCTAAATAAGTTCTTTCTCGCGCGAAATTATTCTAAATAAATTCTTTCTCGCGCCAAATTATTCTATGTAAATAAATTCTTTCTCACGTGAAATTATTCAAAAATAAATGCTTTCTCGCGCGAAATTATTATAAATAAATTCTCTCTCACCCAAAATTATTCCAAACAAACTCTTTCTCACGCGAAATTATTCAAAAATACATTCCCCCAATCATCCAACAACATTTCTCCAATACTCTTTCAATCGGTAACCTATCAAAAAATACAAAATCCATAAACACGTTCCGAATAATTACCTAAGAAAGCACATTCCCTATCAGAAAACTTTCACTAATTCAACAAACAATTTTCCTTCCACATTAAAATATTTCATTTCTACAATTCTAAAAATTCTACGCTTTAACTTTCCACAGTAATAATTGTTCCAAATGAGACCAATAGAAAGAAACCCTGAATATCCTTTGGAAAACTTCGGAATTCCGCTGATAACGCGGCATCCATCCGGAAGCAAACTCGACTAATAACGATAAGACCAGTCCTATCCACAACAATTTTCAATCTCTTTTTCTCTTCGCTTGCCCAAACAGCTCTTGCTTCCTAGATCCTAACCGTATTCGTCGAATATCTCGACACTCTTTTTTTTTTTCTTTCTTTTGATTCTATTAATCCATTATAAGAACCGGTAGCGCCTGGTCCGCCTCGGAACGCATTTCACGCTCGTCGAACACCTCGCAGCCTTATCCGTTCTCTTTTATTTTCTCTCCAGCGTCTTTCTAAGGCGATCTCGATTCCATCAGGTTCGTTAAATTCGGCCGTGGGCGATAGAAACGGAACTTCTTCGGGCTGGATTAAAATATTCACGCGGTTAGATCGATAACTTCCCCTGCCAGTGGAACTCCGGCCAGGCTGCTTCATTATCCTGGCGCCAGACAGGACTCTCCGGGCTTGTGCGTGCGTGTGCGAGCGTGTGTTTTAACCACGGGGGCAGTGAACGTCCTTGGTGTCTTTCTGGGGTCTTTCCTCCTTGGGGTACGTTCGTTGCGCCGATTCGACACTCTTCGACTCCCACCGAAGCGGATGGGAATCGTGGATCAAGCGGCGAGATTTCTATGCTCGATATGGAAGCTTTATATGGGAATCGAAGTCTCTTCTGGGCCGCTGCTAAAGAGTTTTACTGTTTGGGAGAAATGGTTTTTTTTATTTTGTTTTTTGTTTCGTGGTTGGATTTAGCGCAGATTCTCGGAGAGAGAGAGAGAGAGAGAGAGTGAAGTTTATGCGCCGCGGAGTCCGTTTTCTGATTCTTAAACGCAGTTTTTTAGAGTTGCAGGGTGAAAGGGTTTTTATGAGACGCCTTGGAACTCGCTTTTCGAGATTATTTAAGAGGATGCTGAAGTAATTTTAGGATCAAATATGCTGTTTGGTGTAAATTTTTGGGTTCGTTAGAGTTGGTTTTTAATATAAATTGGAATACGAATTAAAAATTGTTTTATTAACTTTTTTTGTGTATGTGTTTGTTATGTTATTTATTTGTAATATGTGTATGCATATTAATATTTGATTTGTTTTATGTTCTGTTTTGTTTTTGAAATTATTAATCATTATTTTATTACAATAAGACAGAATAAAATTGTTTAAAAAGCGGACGATATCACCGATTAGATAAATATGTGTTTGGTATATATAATATAATAAATGTATATAATTATTATAATGTTAATTAATATAATATTATTTATCATTAGAATATTAATTGTAATTTTAGAATAAGAATATTAATATTTTAATAATAAATAATATTATATTAATTGCTATGATAAAACTAAAGGCAATTGTTTAAAAATCGAACGGTATCACCGATTAGATAAATATGTGTTTTGTATATATAATATAATAAATATATATAATTATTATAATATTGATTAATATAATGTTATTTATTATTAGAATATTAATTGTAATTTTAGAATAAGAATATTAGTATTCTAATAATAAATAATATTATATTAATTGTTATAATAAGACTAAAGGCAATTGTTTAAAAAGCAAACGATATCACCGATTAGATAAATATCTATTTTATACATATAATAAATATATATAATACATATTTATCTAATCGGTGATACCGTCCGCTATTCACACAATTCCCTTCAATTTTGTCGTAATAATTAATAATAATAATTTCCAACAATACAATTATTAATAATTTAAAATAATACAATTTTAATAACAAAACAGAGCACAAAATAAAGCAAAAACTTTCGTTTTATCCCAACAGTCGTCACCAAAGCACCAAAGTTACTTTTTTTGCTACCATCCCAAAAATATAAATTCGCAAAGAAAAAAAAAAAAAAAATCAAGTCTAGTCACCATCAAGTATCCCACGCACATTTTTCCAAATAATTAAAAGTACATACATATTCCAAAACCAAGCAACAAAAACTAAAAAGAAATACCGAATTCAGAGCTCTCTCGATCCTTGATCCCACGTTTACCCCTTACCAAAATAAATCGGATCCAATATTTTCCAACTACTTCACGCCTAATCCCTCTGCAACCCGAAAAGCATGGTCGCAGACGTCGATAAGGTAGAGCATTAACTTACCGTGACACGGTCGGATTATCGATGCGCAGCCGGCACGATCAAAAGCCTTTGAGAAGTTGCAATCGTCGGCGAGTAAACAGTGCCACGCGACTCCGCCACTCGACGTTATCCACACTGGACAAAGAGGGTTGAATCAACCCCTAAAAAATAGAGAAAGAGGCGAAAGTAACGAAGACAATTGGTAGAGGACGGAGAAAGATCGACGAGGCTCGTTGTGCAAATAATTGAAATACTAATCCCCTTTGCAGAGGTAGTGACAGTCACCTTAATCGAGCCGGACAAGCGGCATTTAGTAGTGCGTGCTCGAGAGGGTGTCATCCTGGAACGAACCGCGCCGCAAAAGCGGAAAGCAAACGCGACACGCACTCAGCCCGCGGCTGTACACGTGACTTCGCATGCGAATTTTCAGGGCTGCGTTTCTCTGTCTTTGCACCCTCTTTGCTCGCGCGGATGGGTGCGCTAGAGACTTATAGCGAATGTACGGTACGTAGGTTCCTTGGGTTCCTAGATTTTAACACTAAACCTACCAAAGCGGTCAAATGCATCCTCTTCTATACCAAGTCATGGAAGATATCAATCAATGAAAATCAATCCTTAGAATACCAAGAAAATGCAAAGGAGAAAGAAAAAGACACAACTAATAATTGTCTAATATTATTTATCCACTTTTTAATAATAAGAATCATGCTATACCAAGTCACGGAATACTTCAATCGATCAATATCCAATCTTAAAAAACCAAGAAAATGCAAAGAAAAAAGAAAAAGACACAAGTAATAATTGTGTAATATTATTTATCCACTTTTCAACGACAAGAATCACGCTATACCAAGTCGCGGAATACTTCAATTAATCAAAATTCATCCTTAGAAGATCAAGAAAATACAAAGAAAAAGGAAAAAGACACAACTAATAATTGTCTAATACTATTTATCCCCTCTTCAACGACAAGAACCACGCCATACCAAGTCCCGGAATATTCGCAATTTTTCCAAGATTAGAAAAAAATTAACATTAATCAGAGTAGCGTTAACACTAAACCTACCGACGATTAGACTATACCTGCTTGTATCAAAGAAATTACAATAATAGATACTTAAAAAAATACACAATGCTAGAGAAACAAACCTTTGACAATATATTTTACAGGAAATCAAAAAAAAATATTCAAAAGTGCACGGTTAATAATTTACAAAATTTGGAGAAGAAATTACGAAACGGTCATTTGACCGCTTTGGTAGGTTTAGTGTTAAACATGGTCCCAACTGTACCTCCGTTCGTTTCCAACCACGTCACGACTTTACTACTCTTCAGCGCAAGAAAACATCAACAGCATCCCCCCGGCCACCGCATCGTCCCGAAAGGAAGCCGAGAATCACCACTCGAGAGGGAAGACGCGATCCACGGGGTCCTATCGTCCAACAATGGATAGGTAAATGCGGAACAAGAAGCTCGGAACCTCGAATGACCGCCTACGGTGGATAATGAGGAAGAAATTAGTGGTGCGTGAAGGTACGAAGAGGCCACCTGTGCCTTACCATCCACCGACAGAACTCTGGTCCCTCGTTGAAACAGGCACTCGTACGTACCCATCGTCCTTCGCGTCGTCACTCCTCCCACGCCCTTATTTCTCAAAAAGGACTCGCGTCGTGAC
Source organism: Ctenoplectra terminalis (assembly GCA_019453375.1). Classification (NCBI taxonomy): domain Eukaryota; kingdom Metazoa; phylum Arthropoda; class Insecta; order Hymenoptera; family Apidae; genus Ctenoplectra; species Ctenoplectra terminalis. The sequence goes on along the minus strand of SMSQ01005742.1, from coordinate 81,243 downwards.
GCGAACAGGCACAAAGGTACTCCTCGAAGGCATTCAGCCGGCATAGATCCTTGATAAAACATTGAATGGTACGCGTCCATTCACGTCGTGTGTCGATCTCCTTTTCTCTCCTTCTGCCTCTTTTGTTTCCCTTTTTCTTTCCACCGTGGCCCTTCGACCTCGCAGTGGACCCTAGAAAACGCGTTGAAAACAACGTCTCATCTCGATCAACCGAGAGGTGTATGGGCACGCATGATGCCGTCAGTCGTATTGCGAGGCTGTCGGTGAATTTCGATGACAAGATTCTTTTTGTTTGCCAGATTCTTTGATGCAAGGTCGTGGACAATGAGGGACCGGGTTGTTTCCAGGGGGTCGGTGGGTGTAGTTTGTCTCGTTTTTGTTGGCAGAAACTTGGTTGCTTTATTTGGGTACTTTAATTGGTAGTTGACTGGTTTTGGGTAGTCTCGTGAAAAACACTGGGACCACCGTACCAGTCAAAATGACTGGTTCGTAGTTTCTCATAGAAATTTTATAAATTTACAGTGGCGCATTTTTAGGGGTCTTCTATAATTTTTTTGCAAAAAGTATGCACAAAGAATTATTACCGTTATTATAAAAAGTTTTTCAAATACTCATCTTTATTTCTTTGCTACAAATAAATCTATTTTAGTCGTCGGTAGTTCTAGTGTTAATGTGTTCTTTCTCTATCGATAACCAACCGACGCATTAATATATTTTTCGACATTCGTGTGAATAAAAATATAAACCTGAACTGAAATGACAAGCAACATAATTATTTTCTTATTGTAAATGAATATAATGAAATATTCATTTATCCAAGTTAGGCAAGGAAATAATAGAATATTATACATTTAAAACGATAGTAAATATGCGCTTCTAAAATACGCATAACTTTGTGGGCCGTACACTTAAATTTTTCTCTGAAAAAGTAAAAAATTATCTTATATTATATTATATTATATAAATGNTAGTTGACTGGTTTTGGGTAGTCTCGTGAAAAACACTGGGACCACCGTACCAGTCAAAATGACTGGTTCGTAGTTTCTCATAGAAATTTTATAAATTTACAGTGGCGCATTTTTAGGGGTCTTCTATAATTTTTTTGCAAAAAGTATGCACAAAGAATTATTACCGTTATTATAAAAAGTTTTTCAAATACTCATCTTTATTTCTTTGCTACAAATAAATCTATTTTAGTCGTCGGTAGTTCTAGTGTTAATGTGTTCTTTCTCTATCGATAACCAACCGACGCATTAATATATTTTTCGACATTCGTGTGAATAAAAATATAAACCTGAACTGAAATGACAAGCAACATAATTATTTTCTTATTGTAAATGAATATAATGAAATATTCATTTATCCAAGTTAGGCAAGGAAATAATAGAATATTATACATTTAAAACGATAGTAAATATGCGCTTCTAAAATACGCATAACTTTGTGGGCCGTACACTTAAATTTTTCTCTGAAAAAGTAAAAAATTATCTTATATTATATTATATTATATAAATGATCTTAGATTACATTATATTATACAAATTATCTTAGATTATATTATAGTATATAAATGATCTTAGATTATATTATATTATACAAATTATCTTAGATTATATTATATTATACAAATTATCTTAGATTATATTATAGTATACAAATTATCTTAGATTATATTATATTATACAAATTATCTTAGATTATATTATAGTATATAAATGATCTTATATTATATTATATTATATAAATGATCTTAGATTATATTAAAAATTAATCTTAAAAAATGAGTTCTGAATCTCCTTTAAAAATTAATGAACGCGTCGAACGGTCCGTGTTGAACGTGTCAGGTAAAACAACTCCGCGCAATCGAACCAACGTGGTCGCATAAATTATAATCGGTTGTCAAGTGACACGAGGCATCGCCGTTTAATTAGACGCTTTCGAATGAATAATCGTAGGACTTGTCTTGCCTGGATCGTTGGTTAATTAAGCTCTGCTCTCCGAAGGACCGGTGTCATATTTTACCGGTGATCGCGCACGTCATCAGCGATGATAATGGAAAATAATTTGTCACTCCGCGAAGCACGAAGGAATAGCAGGCAGCCGGATCGCGTTAAGTGATTTGTCCTTGCCATCTGCGGGAGCGAGCATTATCCCCGTGGTGTGAATGTAGATGGCCCGATTCTCAGGGAGGGCGGCTTTTAGCCCTGTCGGGACGAACGAACGCCGAAATATTATTAGTGTCAAACGGGACGTTATCCATCCTCGAATTCGTGGACGAATCAATCATTTCTTGCTCGAGAGTGTTTCTTAAATGTGAATCTCGTTGTTCGTGAAAGAATTTCGCGCGGAGCTATGATTAGACTTGCTATGTATTTTTTTTCTTTTTTTATATGTCTCTTTAATTTTATTTGTCTCCTGGTTGTACTAATTATTCTCGCATTTGCTCGCTCATTCGTTCATAGGGAAAATTATTTATTCTGTTTGTCGTTTATTACAGTTTTGCTTAATTTAAAATATCTTGATGTTTGTTTTCTAGTAAATCTTGGATTTTAGGTACTAAATAGGTTAAGTTAATGTTTACTTTTATATAAATGCTGCGGTTTTAAATATTCCTTTGTTAAATTTGGTGTATTTAATTTTTGCGAGGTTACTTTTACATAAGTGCTATTAAATATTAAGTGCTTTTAAATATTTCTTTATTAAATTTAGTGTATTTAATTTTTGTCAGTTTATTTTTACATAAATCTTATGTTTTTAAATATTCCTGTATTAAATTTAGTTAATTTAATTTTTGCGAGTTTACTTTCACATAAATGCTGTGCCTTTAAATATTTCTGTATCAAATTTAGTGTATTTAATTTTTACGAATTTAATTTTACATAAACTCTGTGATTTTAAATATTCCTGTATTACATTTAGTGTATTTAATTTTTGCGAGTTTACTTTTACATAAATCCTATGTTTTTAAATATTCCTGTATCAAATTTAGTTAATTTAATTTTTGCCAGTTTAACTTCACATAAATGCTGTGCCTTTAAATATTCTTTTATTAAAATTAGTGTATTTAATTTTTGCGGGGTTATTTTTACATGAATGCTGTGCTTTTAAATATTCTTTTATTAAATTTAGTGTATTTATTTTTTCCGGGTTTACTTTTACATAAGTGCTGTGCTTTTAAATATTCTTTTATTAAATTTAGTGTATTTAATTTTTGCGAGTTTACTTCTACATAAACGCTGTGCTTTGAAATATTCCTTTATTAAATTCAGTGCATTTAATTTTTGCGAGTTCGCTTTTACATAAATCCTTTTTTTTAAATATTCCTTTATCAAACGTATCGTACTTAACTTTTCCCTCTTCTTCTTCTTCTTCAACACAGTACACTTTCTAAATCTCAAATATCTTAAAATCAAACCAAACACTTCTCTTTAAGAAATACAAATTTATAATTCAAGTAAAGAAAACAACAGCGTTGAACAAGTCGCGAACACAATAAACCCTCCATACAAAACAAGTGTCGTTCAACACCGGAATAATTAAATTTTTCACAACATTCTCGATCATCGACGTCCCACAATGGCACAAAAGGAACACGATCGAGAGGTTTGACATTTCATATTCCCCGGAAACTTTCCCACAAATGGTTGACAGGCAAAGACATGCGGGTCGATCTTCGCGAACGTAGCTTTTTTGTCTCTCAAGTGGCGGAGGGCTTCCCTCTGCACGAGAACCAACTCACACGCATTAGGTATTCACGAACGAAGAGGTGCACATGTCGTTTCAACGTGCACCACGTTGCCATTATTTTGACCCTTCGGTTCGCGTAGCCCTGCTCGCACTTGCTCACACCCCAGGATCTTGTCGGCTCCTCCAAGACAAATATTTATATCGCGAACGCCCGCTGGGCCATTGTGAAATCTCGCGGCAACTCTTGCTTCTATTAAGTCGTCGAGCACTTTCTTGTCGCTTACCCTTGTGATTTTGCACGTGAGATTTTACCGAGAGGGGAAATCGTTTGGTACTAGAGTTTCTAGAGCTTCTAAAGCTTCTAGAGCTTCTTAGGTCCATCGAAATGTGAAACGGAGGAATAAGATGGAATCGTTCGTAGGGTGACTTAACATTTTAGCAACCGGGAGCCTATTAACACGTTGAATGCCACGGGGGTGACCGGTGACCGGCATTGAAGTTGGCAGTGACGCGATGGGGGCCACCGGTGACCGGCGCGCTCAGTTTAATAAAAATGTATATAATTTAAACAAATAACAATACTTATCATTTTTTATTATTATCATCGCTGATGCAGCGGTGCGAGGAAATGAATGCGGTATAAAAGATCTGAAAATAGTTTTATTTATTTATAAATGTATAATTATACATGAAATATAGTTTTATTATGCGCGCACGTTCCGATGTGTCGTATTGAAGCGTTCTAAAGAAAGAAAGGGTGAACCATCACAGTTTTCACGATATGTCACGACTTTTTTGCTACAGTTTTTTGCAATTATTCTTCCTAGCTTCTTTGAATTTTTTTGGTAACAAATAATTTAAGGAAAAAGAACGGAATGTTGTACAGGAGAAATTAACAAAATAAAATGAAATAAAAGTAATTATAAATGTGTACAGAAATTATCATTAATTAGGATGGGATGACAGATGATCGATCTTGTTATTTTAATTGGTAACAGAAATGAATTAATTTTAGTTTAGTTTCTTTTATATATAAAGAAAATATTTTCATAATTTTAACATAAATAAGGGTTCTATGTGAGATTTTATCGTGACACAAAGTTTATTGCGAATTTACATCTATGATAGACAAATATTATTTAATTATATATTAATATTATTAAATATAAATATTAAATAATAATAAAAATTAACGATTAATATTATTAAATATAAATATTAAATAATAATGAAAATTAACGATTAATATTATTAAATATAAATATTAAATAATAATAAAAATTAACGATTAATATTATTAAATATAAATATTAAATAATAATGAAAATTAAATAATAATATTATTAAATATAAATATTAAATAATAATGAAAATTAAATAATAATATATAATTAAATATAAATATTAAAAGTATTGTTATAGAATAGTATTTAATTGAGCAATTATTTCAGTTACCTTGATACAAATATATTAATTTATCTTCAAACTAGAAAAATATTTTAGAATTATTTTCATCGTTTATAGTTTTTATTAAGTATCGAAACAACTTGAAACTGGAACTAGAACATTTGCCAATACTCAACCAAGTAATTCACTAACGACACCCATCTGACGATTAAAACGTGACAGTAACAAGTTTATAATAGGTTCCCATGGGACGCATTCGAGCCACGCGTGTGAGACGGGGATAAATATGTCCACGCGCGTGTAATTACACCATGGCAATGTCATTTTATATTCATGAATTAATTTTAACGTTTGAATTTTCCAAATTATACGAATTTCTCTTTTGTCGCTTAAATTTTCATTTATATTTCAACCATCAATTTTTTTTCCTTATTGGTAACCGCACACTGTAATTATTTTCACTTACAGTAATTTTACTTACAACAAACGTTACGCTGTTGAACACAATTTCGATGTGATATAGATCTGAAAATAAATACTAGACACGTATTTATTTTATATCGACCATCGTTTGTTTTCGAGGGGTGATACCAGCTCTCAAAGTAGGGTGAAATGTTTCTACACGAATTAATTTTTTTAAAAACTTTTTGCACAGTTGCATTTAACATTAAAAAATAGACAAACCGTATTATTTAAACTTTCTTTCTGTCTCCAATAATTTTTGAGATACGCTATCAAATACGTTTTTCTTTTACTTTCAAAGTGAACGATGTAAAAAAATACGTGTCTAATATTTTTCCCATAGCTATATCATATCAAAATTTAATAAAAATCAGTGTGTGTCAATTACGTAACATTCCTTGTTAGTAAAATAAGATTAAATATTTAGTCGCATAACGAAATATTTTAAAGAACTTTGATATATTTATGAAATAACTATATTACAGGTCATCCCATAAGTAATATAAATTTAAAAAAAAATCGAGAATAAAACATTAGAGTAAAATTTAAAAAAAATCGGGAATAAAACATTAGAGTAAAATTCTAAAAAAAATCGGGAATAAGACATTAGAGTAAAATTGTAAAAAAATCGGGAATAAAACATTAGGGTAAAATTCTAAAAAAAATCGGAAATAAGACATTAGAGTAAAATTCTGAAAAAATCGGGAATAAAACACTCAGAAAAATAATATTTTATATTGAAAGAAAGATGAACAAATTAATAGACAAATGAAGAACAATCTGGAAAGTTGAAGAAAATGTATCGATGATTAACCTTTGAAAATAAATCGTTTTACTTTTCTTTTTCTATGAAAAGAGAAAAATATTCACGTTATTTATAGGATTATATTTATAACGTAACATTTTTAAAAACCATAAATTATCTTGAAATAACCAAACCACGCATGCGAGAGTTTTCGTAGGCGGGTGTTGGAAGAGGCGTGGTGACCAAGAGGGTGCGTGGCATCCCCCAGAGCTTAATAGTTTGTCACAGCAGTGTGGTAATTATCTTATTATTCGTCTAATGACCATACAATCTACTGATAAATTAATAAATAACTGTATTTCAGATTGTCATTCTATATTTTAAGTATTCTAAAACTTAGCAAATAATAAACGACTGCGTTCAAAATTTTCAATACCTATAAAAGGAAGAGGATGTCGATAGTATTTAATTGTTAAAAAAAATGTGAAAAAAATTTATAATATTAATGTACTATTGTAAAAAAATTCCAACCACCTTTAATACAGTTTTTCACTTTTTCACACTTTAGTTAAAAATTTTAAAGTACATTTCTAAGACTTCATCGCTTCTAATTTAATTTGTAACGAAGCCTTTTAACTTTACTCAAAATTTAATATTTTCCTACCATCTCGATACTAGTTAGAACAATATAAGCTTGATAACAAAATTGACCAAGTGCACACTTGAAAAAAAAAAAAGAAAATGAGGTTTCGGTCTTTAGCAAATACCAAGTACACTATCTTTTAATTCTGAAATTGTTCAAGTTCTATTTATCTATATAATAAAATAAAAAAACAATGAGATTTTGGTCTTTAGCAAATGCCAAGTACAATATCTTTTAATTCTAAAATTGACCAAGTCCACACTTAAAAAAAAAAAGAAAATGAGGTTTTGGTCTTTAGGAAATGCCAAGTACAATATCTATTAATTCTAAAATTGTCCAAGTTCTATTTATCTATATAATAAAAAAAAAATAATGAGATTTCTATTTGTTACAAATGCCAAGTACAATATCTTTAAATTTTAAAAGTTTCTAATTTATCTATATAAAATACGGATATTTTTTAAAATAAAATCGCATAGGTAATAGAAGCAATTATTTTTAAGCTTTTTAGAGAAGTAAATTAATAAAAATCCACGAGAAGAAAATATTTTGCAATAGCCTTATCAGATTATTATTGCTTACACTAATAAATAATATTAGTATATACTACAATATTTCTACTATTATCTACTAATATTACTATTATGTAACATTTTTATATTTACATTACTCGTACCATAAGTAATATTATTACTATTTAAAAATACGGAACTAGTAAATTCTACCAACAAGCCAACGATTTATCCTAATATTTTCGAATATTCAATTTCTACTTCTCAAAAATATATTTTACCAGCCGGTTGACCTGAGGAAGATCAAGATCAGGGAAAATCTGTTTCCTCGAGACATGTATTACACGAAAGGAATAGGAAAGCTCCATTTCTACGCGGCTCGAGAGGGATGGGCATAAATCGTGGCCGTGATAATGGAATTCTCAACGGGGGTCGCATTGACAGGGCTGCGAAGTGTCGCACCGTAGGGGTAAATAGATCGACGTCGTGACGATGCCAACGGGGGTATCAGGAGGGTGGTAACCTCCTACTTATACCTACAAAACATCTGTACAGGGTGTATCGCGAATCGATTCGCTCAGTTTGATGCCTGTTCGCCTGTATATTAAAACGATCCCATGACAAAGTATTTCGATATCGATCTGTTTCCTCTTAAATAATCGTTTTTAAACTGGATTTATTATGTGGTTTTATTCTTCTGGTAATATAGAGTACTGGGAAATATTATAACAGCTTTAGGATAGTAATTATTTATTGATAAATTTGTTTGATATTTTTTTTTTTTTATTTTTTCTGTAGCGCTACGTGATTTAGAAGTTGCATAGTGGTGTATCTATATTTTTTAAATTTTATTTCACTTAGTTACCACTTTGCTATTAGTTTAGCGATACTAAATGATCCGTCTATGGTAATTGTTAGTTTGAAAATTTTTTAATAAATTTAATTTATTAATTTATCAATTAAAATTAATCAAGCTGAATAATTTTCTCTTCGATGAGCGAACAGAATTCGGGTTATAGAAGGTTATTGGTCAATAAATATTATAAGGAACGTAAAAGATAAGTGATTGAGTAAACGAAACATAAATGAACTATTTTCTAAAAACTGTATAGTGGGAACGAAGCGTTAGAAACATCTTGTTTCGTGTTGAGCAACTGAAATTCAATGCATAAATTGGATAATACTATATTGGAACCAATTGATAGTGGTTTTAATCTCACAAAACCTAAATCAATGACTTTCAATTTATATTAACTGATTAATTAATTCATTTTATCATAAATCTAAGTTTTGATTTTTTTTAAATGAATTCTAAACAAGTGAGAAAATAATTAAAATTTACTTCCACGCAAATAATTAACCTCGCTTTTTTATAATTGATCAATCACACCCTCCACTTCTCTCAAAATAAAAAAAAATCATATCATTCTTAAATTTTCGTTTACGAACACAAATTTCTCATTTACTAAAGATCTAATATCGTTTTGCAATAATCGAAATCTGAAAATATCGCATAGAAAATTTAAAGATACAAAATTACACAAAACGCACATAAAAAAAAATCTAATATTCAAATTATAGCATTTTTTATAATACCAGATAAGTAAAATAATTAAATATTAACGTTACTAATAATTAACACATTAAATAATTAAAAATAATTTTCCACCGAATTTCTACTTTCTTTTTTAACTACATTCTCAAAAATATGAATTTTAATAAAAATCCACAATATACCCATAAATCTATTTCGATACGCGTCTGATTCTAAAATACACCCTGTATAAAGGTGCAATACCTTACGACCGAATGATTAGATTAGCTGACGAGGAATGGTCCCCGTGTGAACTCTCCCATAGAAGAAACACGTGCTCCATTTTCCTTCCTTCTCCTTGTAGATATTCGTCCGCTCTCGATCTTTTTCTCCTATAGCGTCAGACGTCGTGCGTTGTTCGCATGAATCACGTCCCATCCTGCGGATCTCACCCTCGCTCAACCTCCGTTTATCTCGTAATACGACGTTGACCGGATCCTCCGAGATGTCCCGATGGTAATAACTCTGGGTCCGGGGTTACTTGTCAAATTACTGATTCCATTAACCCGATTATTGTCGACCGCTCTGTGTATCATTTTCCGAATGGATACATTGTGTCTTGAGGGTAATGTAATATCAGAGTGGATTTAGAGAGAGAAAATTGGGTCGGAGAAGGGGGTGGAAAAACGAAATTTTGCAAAAGAGTAGGAAAATGCATTGTAATACTGTAATATCGTAATTGTAGCTTTACTGTTACTCCCGCGCGTATTGTAAATTGTGAGTGTAAGGTTGTAGGAAAAAGAGAGTTTGTGCATTATCGATTAAAAGGTTGGTATTTTTAATTTTTCTGGGAAACGAAATTTTGTACGAGTGTGAAGATGCATTGTAATATTATAATA